>JAOTBA010027988.1:0-17829 GCA_025629845.1 Erythroxylum squamatum
TTAATAAGGGTATATCTATAATTTCATTAGCTTTCTTAATAAACGTGTATTTTTCTAAAACGACACTTATTATGAATTGGAGGGAGTAGCATTTTAATATAATTTTCTAGCACAAACATAAGATATAAAATTCATACTCCATATTCAATTTGTTTAAACTGTAAGTACAAAAGATAGAGGCCGATCATTATATAATTATTGGTAAGTTTACCTTCAACATTTACAAAGAACAATATGGATTCCAATTATTTCTTCTGAAATAGTTAATTTCATTAAACATATATTGATTATAGTCCTTTTTTTTTCAAATAGCAATCATGTTCTTTTTTCAAAACAACCTCAAAAAAAGTATCACATTAAAAAAAAAATAAAGTAAGCAAATGTAAACAGTAAACATTAAAATAAAAAATGGGATCAAGGTGGAGTGTCAAAATTTTGTTTTTCCCTTACTTGCATTGTATTTTTATTCTGGTTTCCATCAATTTGATTCTTGTTAGCTTAAACGATGAATATTCTATTTCTCAACTTACCGACATGATTGGTTGCAAAATCCAGTTCTATGTTGTCCTCGGAAAGTGAGAAACTACTTGGGAAAATGCCTGCATTGTTACTTGGGGAGGAACAATAAAGAAAACATAAGCAAATAATGAATTTTAAAACATTAACTATTGCTAATGAATATAATTAAACATTGCAAAGATGGAGCAATTGCAAATTTTCAACAATGAAACGCTAAGTAGTTAAGGTAATGACTGAAACGGGAACTTGCTTGAAGTTAGTTTCTTACATGAGAAGATTGAGGGGACGGCCAGAAGCAATATACCCTGATGCGAATTTTCTGATTGATGCAAAGGAACTAAGATCTAACTGCATGACATCAATCCTAGCACTTGGGTTTTGATTTAGTATTTCTTCCTTCACTTTATTGCCAGCATTAACATTCCTCACTGCCATAACTACATGTGCACCTCGCAGGGCAAGAACACGCGCCGTTTCCAAACCAATCCCATTCGTTGTTCCTGAAATCATGAAATGTAATAAACTATTATTCCCGTAGGGTTCCCCTTGTAGCTGATTTAATTATTCTGACACTCCACCAAAATACTATATCTGAAATCACCAGTGGAGTTGTTGGATTACTTGAAAATGCTTCACGCCATCCAACTTATTCATTAGAAACAAACATACATCTGTGATCTCACAATCAGACATGAGTGAGCAGATCTCAACCCAAAACCCCACCAGAAATTCCATTCATTAATCAACACAAATAAACAAGCGGGCAGATAGGAAAACATTACAAAACAATGAAATGAAGTCACAAATAAATGTGGCTTGCAAACGCTTTTTATGTACTTGTAAAAACTCATTGTCATTTACAGATTTCACTGCAGACACCGACCCTAATGAAATGAAGTCACATAAGAGAGTAATAACAAATAAGATATAACAATTTCATAAAATAAACTTAAGATAATAAAACCTTCATACTAGTAGTTGAAGTTAAGTGAAGCCTTTACGCTTCTTGTAGTGACAATTAGGGTTAACAATTAATCCAGTGTAAATTTTAGGTCAAGTCCAGTTAGAATTATATATATTAAAAGGCTTATTGAATTGAATTAATTAATACAATATAATTTTATTATAAGAAGATTGTCATTGCACCATAAAAAATAAATAGAAACAACAAATTTTCATATATTTTAAATAACTAAAATTTTAATTGTTGATATAAAAATTCTTAAAATATAAATTAACATTTCAAATAATACCAACGAGTAATTCTTGTATTATTAAATTATTAGCTTATAGACATGCTTTAGCTCATGTGTGAGCCTTTATTTGTAAAGTATTTCGTGTGATTTCTTATTCCCTTCAATTCTATATTTATCATTTTTAAAAAAATTATAGACATAATTAGTTATGTTTGTGTATATGAAATAACTAACATATAAAAGTTTTAAAATTGGATAGTTATAATGATAAAGTTTCCTCCTTTTTCACTTTCTTTCTACAATTACGTATTTACTTTGTAATAAAATTCATTCCCTCCTTTATTTTATGTGCTACTTTATTAAAGTAAAAATACTACTTTGTAATACAATTACGTATTTCTTATTATCTTCTTTATTAACATATTTTTACTTATATTTCTCTCTTTTTAATGAATGTTTTTTTATTCACTAACTCTACAAATACTCATGTAATATTTAATTTTAAGCAAGAGGTAAGAATACATTTATATTGTAATAGTACTCTTCTTTCATTGTTTGTACAAGCATCTAAGTGTTAGTGAGCTTATTATTTTTCTAATAAAGTAGTATTAGAGTCAACTAAGACATCAAAAGGAGTCTTAATGACATTCTAATATCCGTAATTCATCAAAGTCCACTATAAAAGTATTTTTATGTTGTAATAATATTTTTATCCATAGTTCATTCTTAGTTTACAAGAAGTATGAGATGTAATTAACAAAGGTTGCACAAAGTAATATTTTAAAGATGGACTAGAAATTAAACTACCAAGATAAAAAGTTTAAAGGTTCAACTAATATTAGGCTATCACAAAATCAGTATATAATAACGAAATTGAAAAACTTAAAAAAGGATTTAAGAAAGAGACTATCCTTGCTTATTAAAGAGTTTGAAGTCTAATTGTAGAAAGAGATTATTAAATGAAAATTACGAATCAGTCGATTAATTAATAAATCAATCGATTTTAGTAATAAGAGTTATTAAGGTAAATCGAACTAGTAAGTTGAACGGTTTAAGATTTTTATGATTGGACCAACCGAACTAGTTCAATTTCTAAATCATTGGCACAAAGCCTTAAGATGCGGCAAACTTGACTCAAACTAGAAAGGAAGCCTTGGAGAAGGAAAGGAAGAAAATTAAAGTGCACTTACCCTCATCCATGAAAGGTTGGATAAAGAAATATTTGAGAAATAATCAACAAAACCATATTAAATAAGACATAGGAAACAATTTATAATTAAGTACGAGAGTTGATGGGAGACTTTCAAACTCTAAAAGTTGAGTTTGTGACACTCTTAATGCTGAATGAAGAGTCTATTTTAGATTACTTCATAAGATTTTTTTTAGAGTGGTGAATCAAATGAAAAGGTTTGGTGAAGCTATCTAAGAGGTTCAAGTTATAGAGAAGATCCTACGATCTCTCAACTTGAAATTCAATTATGAATAACACGAGCAATATAATTGTTAATAAGCTAAGTGGATCTTTACTAGTTCATGAAGAAATGATGAATCCCTAAAAGAAATAATGTCGTAGAACAATACTTAGTCTAAAAATTATTACATAACTAAGTGAAAAAGATAATTCATACATATAATTGGACAAGGTCATGAACACATCTAGATCTAGGTGAAAGGAAGAGGTGAACGAGATTCTAGTCAAATCAACCCCAAGATCCTCAACATGGTCAATGAAGGGAAAGAGGAAAATGAAGAGACAAATTTGGCATAGATAATAAATGGGGAAATGACAAAACCGAACTTAAATGTTGCTTGTGTGACATGAACATTATTCTAAATTCTTTCCAAGAATGAAGAGAAGGTAAAATTAGTATAAGCTAATAAAAATTCAATTGAGGAAACTATACTACTTATATTAAAGAAAGAGCATAGGCTACCTTAAGGCTATGTTTGATTGGGTGGCTATTAATGAAATGAAATAGAATGTCATATTATTCCATCACTTGGGGGGACAATTTATAATAGAATAGAATGGAATAGGATGGAAGGGGAGAGCTTTACAGTACATCTCATTTCATCCTAATAGTAAAAATAAGTTATCTTCGATTTTGAAAGTTTATAATGAAATATAAAATGATAAACAATATTTTACTATATTACATTATAAGCCCTTCTTCCAAATAATATTTCACTATATTACATTATAAACTCTTCCATCCCTCCCAAACAACAATTTTCTAATATTACATCTATTTACATTTTATTTCATTATAAACTATTTTATTCTATCCCATTAAAAACCTTACGTCCAACCTAGCATAGCCTAATAGTCTAGCTGGCAATCACATGATATGTGATAAAAGCAAATTTATGAAATTAGATACCAAATTGATAGGTTCATACACTTTGGTGATACTATAAAGGTGGAGATCAAAGGTAAAGGTATGATTTTGCTTTAAAAAAAGGTGGTCATTAGCTTCTCTCTAATATCTTATTCTAGAACTAAAAGCCATATTTTAAGCATTGGCCAACTTTAGGAGAATGGTTGTGAAATTCATATGAAGTTTATATTCTTTGATTAGAGTCATAACGTTAATCTTATTCTCAAGGTGATTGTGACTAGCAACATGATGTTTTTATTGAACTTATATGCTATGATGGCTTATGTTTAAATATTAGGGTTAATAATTCTTCATACATATGACATATGAGATCCAACTGAACATTAAAGGACTCAAACTTTAGGAGAGAAGAAGATGGTGAGAGACATTTCAAAAGTATAGATCATCCTAAAAAGTATGCGAGGCACATTTGCTTAACAACAATTCATTGAAAGCTTTCCACAATAATCGCTTTCAAGATCTACTATGTTCCTCTAGCTTATTCATATAGATGCTTTTGGTCCCATCAATGCTCTATCATTTAATAAAAATTCTTACTTTATTCCCTTATTGATGATTATAATAGAAAGACATAGGTGAAATTTAGTAAGTACAATTCTAAAGCTTTTGATATTTTTAAAAATTTTAAAATTCTAGTTAAAAAGAAAGGATTTTGATATAAAAATTTTAAGAACTTGTAGATGCGGAAAATTTAGGTCTATTGAATTTATAAGATGCATTATGTTATTTCGTGCTTTTATAGTGCTATATTAATAAAATATAGTAATGAAGAAAGAAATAAATAATCATGTATATAGAGACAACTATAATAGAGTTATATATTGAATCAATTTCATGAGTGTTTTATCTTTTAAATCATATTATAATAAATAACTTAAAAGATGTCACTCCAAATGAAGTATAAAGTGAAACTAATGCTTCTATATCACATTTAGGAGTGTTTTTCTTTATTGCATATGTGCATATTTAATAATGATAAAAGATCCATTTGATGATCAAAGTAATAAATTTACTTTTTTTAATATGATAAAAGTTCTAAAGGCTATAAGTTGTTCAATCCAAGCAATGGAAAGATTATTAGTAGTAAAGATGTTGAATTTAACGAGAAAACAACATGGGATTGGAGCTCTCAAATAGAGGGATATTATGCTTCATATTTTAAAGACGAAATAGAAAAGAAGTTTGTTTATGAAGTTAGAAGTGATTTCTTCTCCACTAACCTCACCAACTCTCTCATCTCAAGCATCATCATCCACACTGAAGTATCATCATCCATATCTTCACTAATAATCTTAAGGCCTCAATGATATTATAGACTTAAAATTTTTTATAAAAAATCCTATCTTGCTTTATGTACTTGCATATATTATATCTTTAAATTCTAAATATGTTAGTAAGAACAAGAAGTGGATTCATGCAATGAATGAAAAAATTCAAGTCATAAAAAAAAAAGCACATCGGAACTAGTTTCTATTTCAAGTATTATCATGCCATTAAAGTCATATGAGTATACAAGATTAAGAATGATGTCAAAGATGAACTGGAGATATATAGGACAAGACCTATTGTCAAAGGGTACAAGAAAAAGCAAGGTATTGTCTATGAAATGGTATTCACCTTTGTTGCTTATTTGAAAATAATTCATTTGTTACTTACTGCCCAGAATTGTTGAGGGATCCATCAATTAGATGTCAAGTCTTCTTTTTTCAATGATTATTAGAAGAAGAAGTCTATATGTGGCAATTAATAAAATATATTTTTGAAATTAAAATAGTCATTATATGGACTTAAACAAGCACAAGAGTTTAGAACAATTGAATACATAAATTTTTCAAGAGATTAGTTCTACTAAATGCTTATATAAATATTTATGTTAAAAGGAATAAAGATAATCTTTTTTATATCTACATCAACGGTCCTATCTTTATATGCAGCAATCTAAAGAAGTTTGAAAAGTTGAAAAATTCCATAAGAAAAAATTTGAGAAGAGTGGCATAAGGTTGATGTTTTACTAATTGGGAATCAAAACAAAGTAAATGGAGGATGAAATTTTCATCGTTCAAGAAGGCTATGCAAAGGAGAAACTTAAGAAATTCAGTATGTTAGATAATAAGTCAATAAGCACTCATAGAGAGTGTGGAATAAAAGTCTCCGAGTGACAATGATTCACAGCCCGAGAGCTAATTAAAGTTCCTCTTTCTGTGGAATAACCGGTGCAAGTCTTTTCGGCATTCTCTCGCTTTGCTCTTCCTCCCTCCTTGATCGAGACTGGGGTTGAATCTTTGTCTATGTTCCACGTTCCGATATTTGGGACATCCGAGAGCTAAGTCTCACCCCATCGGGCGTGACAATTTCTGCTTATGACAGTAAAAAAAGGGCTGATAGTGCCTCATTCAGTTGGACATAAAGTTTGGACCTAAACTCAAGTAGGGAATTTTAGTTGTTTACTTGCTCATTCGCAATTACTACCACAAGAGAAGAGAGTCCCCCATAGCTCTAAGGGGGCTTATGAAATCCACGACTTTCTTATGTTTTGGGGTCTCGAAGACTTAATTTAGCTGTTAGTCAGCAAGCTGAAAAAGCCCTTTCTCCTTTTCATAAGAATAAGGTAAGCTTCATAGCTCTAACCTATACAAGGGGGATTTCTCCGCGGCTTACTAAGTCAAAAGCGGTGCAATAGAAGATTCAAACCGCGGATCAAATCAACTTGGAGCCCGCCATGCCTTCAAGACCCTCTCTCACCATGCCTCACCGCCCTTGCTTCGAATGTGCAGTGAGGGATCTTTATAGGTAACCCGATCGATCTAGATCATCTCATCTGGCGCGAAGGTCAGTCATTACTATGACCGTTTTAGGACAAAGTATGGTAGAAAACGGCCGTTCACGTCAGGAAGAGAGAGCAGAGCTGTCTAATCCAATATTTAGAAATACGTTCTCGCATCGCTTTTTTTGTATAAAGTTCTGACAGAGGTAAGGAGCACCTACTGAGCGATTCGAGCGAGAGACGCAAGAGACTTCCCATCTAGTTTAGATCTACATCTTCGAATGAAAAAAGATTCAAACAGACTGAATCTCCGAAGGGATCTGATGGTCATGGGAAACGGAAAACGGATCACCGGAAACTGGGCCTCGATTGATAAAGAAAACGGAGGATGATCTTAAGAAGCTGGACAGATAGTTGGTGATCCATTCCTTCCCTGCCTTGTTGGTTTGGCATGTCAAATCGGTCTTTCTGGCCATTCCATCGCTTCTATCTATGTACTGGATATAGTGGAAAGACGAACCGGGGCCACAGGCCCCCTGTTTATCCCGTCAGTCACCGCTCTGAAGAAGGGGAGGGATTGCTGATTAACCGGTCGAAACTTTTAATAAAATGAGTCGATAGCTCCCATAGTTCCATGGTTCGAAGGTCTGGATCCAGGCAAAGATAATCATGTTTTGCAAATGCGGCCGCGGCCATTTATTATTATGATGGAAGAAAGGCTGAAGATGGAGAATCATCCCTTCCGACAGCAGAATCAGGGTGGTTTGGAAGACCAGGATTCGAACTAGATCGAGCGGATAACCTTCAACCAACGCGTTAACCCAGTAGTTTTATTCGTTCCTTAGTCGGTTCCTCTCCGATCTTTAACCAAACCAATTGAAGTGGATCACCTAGAAATCAGATTGGCCCTCTCAATAAGATCAGGCGTTTGAAGATAGATTGATTCACCTGGCCCCCCAACATCGGTTGCAATCTTTGGTGCTGACCCCGGATCATCAATTGTAGAGGACCTTCCGAGCCTTAGCAGCCTATCGAGGCCCCGGCATCCGGTTCTTATTCTTGTGCACCGGCCTTTGGAAGGCAATTCACCCTACTATAGAAAGGACCCAGCGATACAAGAGCATTTTCCAAGCATAACGAAGTTTTTCCGGCTCGTCATTCTCCGTCAAGCTTGTCAAGAAAATTTTGCAGGATGTGCTGTTTTGTTCTGATGATCCTAATTATCATCTGGCAGAGCCAACAAGTGAATTACAGGTCGAGCTGACATACGCGGCCCTTTTGGGCCGGAGGGCTGGGTCAGAAGCACCGAGAGTTATCTCAGATTGGTGGTCAGTAGAGTTTCAATTCATCTATCGAATTTGTGGTCCAACGTTGCTAAATGCATGAATTAATGGTGCTATATCCACCTGGAGTATACCATACGATTTATACCGGGCAATGCAAGGAAAGGAGATTTGTTTGTTCAGATAGAGATGACAGCTCTGCCTATGAAAGATTGTCAATACCGGGACATTCATCTAACGATTAAACTATAGCCCTCTCGAAGGAGGGTGAAAAGCAAGATCTTTTACCTACCTTGCAAAACAAAAGGGGCGTAGCCTTGGGAACTTCGTTTTATAAAAGCGGAATCATAAGCTGACCACAGGAGTCGATATTCTATTCTGAAGCTGGCAAGCAGGATCCAATCTCAGAAATGGGTGCCTTTTCGCTTGACGGGGAGAACTAGAAAGAAAGGAAGTCGTTTTGGCTTTTGTTATTCCAGGTTGGCTTTAGAAATGTCATAAAAGACAGGGGCTTTCTTGCTTCAGCATGTGAGGCCCCGGGTACCGAAGTTCGCGGGCAGAGAGGGCGGCGGGTGGTAAGGTAAGTATGGAAGGCGCGGTTCGGTTAATGCCACATTTTTCTGCTCATGGGTCGAGTAATTCTACTACGAATCTAAGAGGAAAAGTCCTCTTATCTCACCATAAGACTTTTGAATGGTTGGCTAGCCTATTTCTTATAGTTACAGCTGGAAAAAAAAAAAAAAATTCTTTGCGACATTAATGCGTACTAGAGCTTTCCCGTACACGTACAGAAGGAGTGAGGCCGCTCGACTGAAAGGAGAGGAGATGGAACGTGAGACTAGAAGGAAGTAGTTGGTTTGACACGCTATCTCCAATGCTCTTGCTTCCATTCCTCGGCATTCGCCTCTTTCGGGATGTTCGTTGACCCCGCTTTCCTTCTTTCAGGCAATACATTTTTTTTTTTTTCTTGTTTCTAAATACTAGTTGGTAGAGTTCCTTCCTTCTCTTGCAGGTTTGCTATAAAATGAAATGAATATAAAATTACCTCGATCTGCTGATGGGCGGGAAGCTTTCAATCGACTACATCTGTGGAATATTGAATGTAAACGCCCGGGCACCCATATAAAAAGATTGTTTATCCGTTCTAGAGATAGAATTCGGGAGTCAGTTGAGTTGGAAGTCTTCATCCTGCCCTCCGTTTTCGTGCAAATCGCTGGCCACTTTCGAGATCGAATACTTTACCAGCTAGGGATACCCTATCAAGAATGGAACAGCTTGGGAGAAGGAGAACCCTTTCTTTGAAGAAATGGCACAATCTACCAAAAAATTCTTGTAAAGCATATTTCTATTGACCCAACACGGAATATCGACTCTCAAGGAAGTCCCCTCGAATGGTCTCTTTGTCTATCTAGGGTTTCATGCAGCTGGGAAAGTCGGAGATGCACCTTCCTTCTTTAGATTGTCCTACCTTGGAACTAGAGCTTCAGGAACTGTGGATGTAGGAGAATGCGAACCAATACCAAGAAATAGGGTGTCACTACGTGCGAACATTTTTATATTAAACAATTTCCCGCATCATCGTTCATACCGGATAGTCTCAAGGTTCAAATCTACCGGTCTGTTAGGATGCCTCAGCTGCATGCATCACCGCACTTCCACTTCCCGTCCGACTTGCATGTGTTAAGCATGGGAAAAAAGAGAAAGAACAAGTTTCATTTTCCCCGTATTTTTGGTATAAAGTCAATTTCCTTTCCTAAGTGAGAATTAAAATCCATTTTTTTTAGAAAACCCCGTATTTTTGGTATAAAGTGCATTTTCCTTCCTAGACGAAAATTAAAATCCATTTTTTTTAGAAAACCCCGTATTTTTGGTATAAAGTCAATTTCCTTTCCTAAGTGAGAGTTCAATCGTGCCATTCTTTCATTTTCCCCGTATTTTTTTCCATTTTTTTGAGAAAAAATTCCCTACTTGAGTTTAGGCCCAAACTTTATGTCCAACTGAATGAGGCGCTATCAGCCCTTTTTTCACTGTCATAGGCAGCAATCGTCATGCCCGATGGGGTGAGACTTGACTCTCGGATGTCCCAGATATCGGAACGTGGAACATGGGCAAAGATTCAACCCCAGTCTCGATCAGGGAGGGAGGAAGAGCAAAGCGAGAGAATGCCACTTTTTACACTTAGTTTAGGCAACTCATTCCCAGATGCTAGTGGTTCCATTTCTGTCAATCGAGGAATGCAAGCAGCCAACTATGATAGCTGTCAATAGCTCTCCGATGGGCCTAGATGCCCGATCAGGATATGCCTGAGCTTGAAGCCCGGAACTCACTTTTAGCTTATCCATCAGCAGACGGGTAGCGCACACTTCTTGTTGGTTAACTCCTATTTGAGTGTTTTGTCCCCCGCCTGCCCTGGAACCAAAAAGTAAGAGATGCTTGCAAGTCTCCCTGCAGCGGGTTATGACATAACATAAGGGAGGTTTCATCCTTCATTAATAAAGGATCGAGGTTTTGTATCGGACCACCATATGGGAAAATTCCTCATGCTTGCCCGAAAAGTCACCGAAGTTGCGATACATTGCCTCTTTCTGCCTCAAATAAAGGAAGAAAACAAGGACACGAGATTCTTTCCCAGGCTAGGACGTGCTGCTCAAATCGCTCCTCTCCTTTCAGTCGAGTCATTCTGATCCCTCTCTTGTCCGACTTGCATGTGTTAAGCATGGGAAAAAGGACTATACCATAATTGTTACCCTTTAGAGTCAATATACCTGTGTCGTTCTACTGCTGATGTCACTGACATTCCCTGGGCGGACGAGAGACCTCTCATAGCAGTAGGGAGTCCAATAGGATTCCAATAGGGTAGCGACAACTGATATCTATCAGGGAAAACCCATAGGTTGATCTCTACTGTTGAAAATAAACACAAAAATGACCAAAATGAACGGAAATGCCATGTCTAAAAATTGGGTTGCTCAGTCGTTGAAAGATTATCCTAGAAAAGAATCAGACAAACTTGAACTTATACGCTTTTTGACTGAGTTTTACGAAAAAGAACTATTGAGATAGAGTTGCCTACTCGGGCAGATATTCAAGCTCTGCGTACGAAATGCTCTGACTTGGAAAGGAATTGAATGCCGGCTAAGGCTAACTGAAATCAAATAACTGATCATGTCATGGAAGGGAAAAATTAGACTTCTAAATGAGTTGGTACCGGCCTCTTCCTTTATGTATATGGTCTCACGATCACGATGTGCAAAAATCTTTTTACAATTAATCACATGTTATGTTCCTAGAGGTGGACCACTAATTGGATCGATGAATGATCCCCTTTTTGGCTCACTCTTGGCACCTTTCTCAAGGAAACTTCCTAAAGAAAACAGCCTTCAGGAAGCTACTTTCCCTGGTCACTTTTTTCCATTCTCAAGCAATAAAAGCGAAGCGGCCTGACATGTCCATTAAATCATGTTTTTAGGCTCATCCGTGGAGCTGGGTTCAGGCAAGATCGAATTTCAGTATTCATAGGTATTCAAATCTATCCGAACGAGGACCTTATCTTCCCTTATTACCCGACCCTTGCAGGTTTCGATTCCAAAGAAATAGGAACATATGCCCAAAAGCTCTCACCAGGTGGGTTTCCGTCCGTAGAAAAAGCACTCGTAGAACTACTTTCCAGAAAGAAAATGTTTGGTACCAGTTGCAACTATAATGAAAGCTGGGCTTTCTGACCCACATGTGAAAAAGAAGATCTCATGACCGTTCTTTACAGAACCCATCAAGATGGGATTCGCATCTTTCTTCAAGTCAAGTAAGGGCACTCAATGAGCTCAACTCTTGCATATCGACGCTTTCCCTTTTCCGTGATTAAGTTGAAAATGTTCATAGTCTAACTACTGATCCATTGTGTGTCACGCCATATGCCTTATCCGCTGGGTTCTCCGCTGGACTGTAAGCGAAAGACATTGGATGCTCGGCATTGACAATATTTCATGATATGATCTCGTATCTATCTGAACGATGAACTTCTCTATTCCTAGCCCCCCTCTTTGGAAAAGAAAAAAACAACCTCTCTTCCTTCCTTTCAGGATTCTATCGAAAGCAAGAAAAGGAAAGTCTTAGCGTGCCCTTACTCTAATTTGTTATAAAGCTCTTTCGCGTTCTTGGTCGTTACTCTACTTGACAGTATAGGACTTCGTTCCTGTAACAAGTATCTCAAAAATGCTTGATTTTCGGCCTATGGAGCAAATCCCTTGCTTGAGTCAGTGCGCGAATCCCTTTCTTTTATAAAGTCAAGCAATCCTTTACTTTACCTGTATCATTGGTAGTCAATCCATCCAAAAATTCCTTTATAACAATCTATCTCCCTTGTTCCCGGCTTTGAATTCGCGAAAAATCTTAGCCTCGGTATGCGGTTGACAACTTCAAGCCTTTTGCCCATATTGGCCTTCACTCCAAACGATCGGTTCGAGTCTGCTGCCGAAATTGGGAATGAATTGGATAAGCGGAGGTCGTTCGTAGGCTCATTCACCTTTAGCTCTGATTCTTTGGGATGAAAACCCGTCCTTTCTTCACCTGTGTCAAATTCCTCGAAATAATTGAATAGCTCATCGTCCTCGATTTGGTCACCTCAGTCTTCCTTGACCTTGGTTGAATCTGATTCCACGCGAACTGCTAATGCGTCTGCGGCTGGTTGAGGTGCCGCTCTTCTTTCTGATGCGGGAGCCCCTTTTTCCGTAAGTGAGAACACTAGCACCATCCGACTCCACTGGTCTTATTCATCTATATATAGATCGTGTGTGCTTTCTCCCCGATCGAATGACTTCGGTACCTTGCAGAACGACCTCTAAACATAAAAATGACGACTTCTGTCTGAAAAGCGTCCGATAGGTCAGTGGCCGGTCTAAATTGATGTAGATTCACGCCCTAAGCGCCCACCTTTGAGAACAAAAAGTAGGATGAAGTTCTTGCTTCCATTATCTTATTCAAGGAGGCCTCATCCGATGTTGTTTAGCAATTCGAAAGTCGGGATTACTTGCTATTTGAATGCTTACCTAAGGGCATAGCTCATAGAGTCTAAATCCCCGGCAAACGCCGACAATCATAGGTAACTAGAAGAGATTACTTACTTCTTACCTAAATTCAATTTCTCTCCGAAACATCTCCGATGGGAGAGATTATGTATTCCTACCTTTTTAATGTTTAACCGTCTTGAAAGAGAGTGAAGTGACCCTCGGGTGAGGGGCACGAACGCCTAATCAGTCTTGCTGCTCCTTCCCGCCCCGACATTTATAACTTTAGAAAGAAATGGAGTAAGGGACGACCTACCTTTCTTAATAGTATAGGAACACTTTTTTTGATAAAGTGGATATATCCTGAAGGCTTTTTCAAATAGTTCAAATAAGGAAGCTTTTCAGTCCAGTTCTGTTCTCAGTTCCAAGAAGGGGCGAGCGATAATCATTTGCTCAGGCGAACGTTCCTCGTCTTGATCTGATTTTAGCGTTTGTTTACCTTGGCGCGTTTTAGCAATAATCGGTTTACCTTTACTTTGATTTTAAAGGCTTTAGCGTATAAAGATGTCAAAAAAACGATCGACAGGGCAAGCGAGAAAGTCCTGAATGAGATCCCGTGGATATTTTTCAATATATCAAATACGATTCGACAGCAGGAGGAACCTTTTTGAGACGATTCGGAAAGCCAGAAAAGACCTCTATCTGTTTGAAACTTTTGCATTGCAATCCACAATTTTTTTATCTCTATTTAATTAGCCAGTTTTCTCTATTTCTTAGAAAGCCAGGAGAAACGAAAACTTCCTATTCTATTGATCCAATTACATTGCCATTGCCTTTTCTTTCTGCATTTAGCTCCAGAAAACAAAAAAAATGTTGTAAAGTGATCACAGAAACTTCATACCGATATGCCAGATAGAGCACTCCCAATTCTGTTAATTCAATCATCCCCTTGATCTGGTTAAAAGCTTCTGGGCTATGGTGCGCTTCCTCAGGCTTAGCCCGGTCATCATAGAAGGGTAGCCATGTCCCGGAGACACTCCTCCTCAAGTGGCAACAGTACAGTCCTCGCTCGACCGGATCCATCCAGTCTCACTCGGCTTTGGGCGTGTCAAAAAAAGACAAAAATTCCCTTCGCTCCGCTCTTCCCGGGTGAAAACCTTCCTGACTGGAGTGCCGTTCACTCGACTTATCCTGGCGGGAGTCTTTGTTCCCTTCACCAACCAATCTTCGGATTCAAAAATCTTATGTATATAAGCATAGAAAGCGCACCGTTTTGATATGGCAGTTGAAAATAGATCTGGAGAGTTGCTCACACCAACGAGCCCTCCGGACTTGAATATAAAGATTTTGGTGCCTTCGAGACGGCTATGGTGTTGCACAGGAAAGTCTGTTGGGCAGTAGAAATGGAGTAATGTAATTAAGAGACTTTAGTGCTTGTATGCAAAACTTTCCGGGAAGGTAGGTTGCTTGACATACTGTTACGGTGGCTCCATACGGGATCGATCTTCTTGTCACATTTTTTTAATAGCATTCTGACTCAGAATCATTTATCTTGCTTTTTTTTTTGAAAGCCAATCGTTTTCTCGCCTGGAGATTCATTCTTTCATCACCTTGGGCTAGATAGAGTGGGGTGACGCGAAGTTCCTTTCTAAATGATTGAATCTCGTGATTCGTGGGGGGTCGTGGAAGAATTGTGGAACGCAGTAATGCCATTTTTTAATTCGTTTCAATAGTCTTTGAGCGCGTCTCTTGAGGCCCTGCCGCAGCCGAAGGCGCCAGAACCGGCGGAACCACCCCGCTCCCGATCAAGAAGAGCGCACGGCACTTCGAAGGGAGCTTCAAACTTGGATTCGTGAGCAATTGCGCGAAGAGAGTGAAAGGGGAAAAGGACGGCTGTCCGTGCTATTTCCGGAAATGACTGAAGTATACTCCAGTGCCGCGGAGACAGATGCGGAAAGCCTCCGCGGATGGGTAAAGAGTCTAAAGGAGAAGCCCAATCTCCTAAAGCCACTCATTAGAGAATACCGGCCAAAAAATGAGTCTGTCTGCCGCTTTCTTTCACTGGGAATGGGAATAACGGCTGACATATCAGTCTCTCGAACGCAAGGTACTGCTGGATGTCACGGTTCTGGGGCGCCATGATCCTTCTCTCTGGAACAATCACAATCGAGGGCACTGCCTTCCTTCAGCTTTCTGAGGTAACATCAATCATTGCTCAGTGAGCTATTTATTATTGCAGGGCTTCGCTTGCATGCAAGGCGGCACGCCAGGTAGAGCTATCGCACGCGGGCGAAGGAGATGCATTTCTGGTACTGGTTGGTAGTACTGTACAAGCTCTTAGGGAATAATCTCTTTCTTCTTTCTGCCTTTTTTTCTCATGACAACTAGGAACAGGCAAATCCAAAATTTCACTTCGAATTTCGGACCTCAACATCCTGCTGCTCATGGTGTTTCACGATCAGTATTGGAAATGAACGGAGAAGTGGTGGAACGTGCGGAACCACATATTGGATTACTCCAGTGCGGCACGAAGCCGCTGACGCCGAGTCGGCTCCTATGCCGCGAGCTATGCCCTGCTTGGTCCCCCGGCAAGGTGGGGGTTCCGTAGCGCGTCATGAGCACCGGGCTAAGGGGCGGTTGAGCAACTCAAGCAAACCGCCCTATACTAATAGGGACAGAAGGGAGAAGGTTGTGAAGGTGGCCTCGTTATCCACACCTCCGGTCAGATGAATAGAAGACCGACCCGGGTTTTCATGAGCGTTGGCGGGTCCTGGAGTGCCTGTCAAGGGTGCTAGCGCATACCCCGGGGTGATCATCACCGCCTGTACCTCACATCTCGGCACAGTAGAACGTGTAACCCGCCTGCTGTCTCATTCAACTCCATTTTTCCTTGAATCTATAGCCTAACAGAACGCAGCAGCGAGGGGCAGCCCATACAGCCAGCGGGGAGGATGGCACTACTGGCAAAGACCGTCTGACGCAAACGCCGCAGGCGCGAAGCGTGGTAGGCCTGCGCCGGGGGAGCATAGGGAGGAAAGGGAGCCCAGACGGTGGAAGAGCCAGGGTAGGCCGGGTCATTTGACGGAAATGGAAGGCTTTTCCCCTATTATAGAAGGCCCTATGAATTAAAGGGAAGCGCATGAATTCTTGGAAAAAGAAGGGAGCGAGCCTCAAAGAGAACTGTAAGAAAGTCAATTCAATGAATAGATAGAGTCAACGGTACGACGGATAGCGCTGCCTATACGCGAATTAGCTTCCGAGGTCGAGCAGTCTCAATTTCACTACAGGATTTGCGAATGAATGCTGGGCTGGGCCAGGCCACCTCGAATGGCGTGAGCCGCATGCGGGGAGACCCGCACGTACGGTTTTTAGGGGGATTCGGTCGAAAGACCGGCCGACGCCCACCCGACTAGAGGGACTGAGAAATTAATAGAGTACAAAACTTATCTTCAAGCTTTACCTTATTCTGATCGTTCAGAGGGCGATCGCGGAGTCACTGAATGAAGTCCTCCGTTTCTTTCGGAGGTGCTGACCCGCAGCGAGGCAGAGATGACTAAGTGACATATGGAATATGGCGACGACAACAGCATGTCGTAGAAGGAGATAACAGGTGGAGCCAACGATCCACTAAGACTAACGTATCTACAACTACATCCCCGAGCGGCAGTCAAACGGAGGCGTGAATGCAAGATGCCAGCGGAATGATCGTCCGGACAGAGGCTAGGGCTGCTTCGCTTCCTTCCCCCCGCGTCCTTCCTTGTGTGTCGGAGATATAAAGCGAATGCACCTACAAAGAATGGGAACTGGGTCGATCTATTCTATGGCGAAACATCCGAAGCATAACTGCACACTCACACGATCTTTGCCGAGAGATAGGAGCATTCGGTGGAACCGGTGAACTACACTTGCTTCTGGATAGATGTGTGGGACAGAGGACTCGTGGTACCTGCTGCCCACCCTTCCTCCTCCGCTTTGAGAACCGTGTGAACGGAGAGTGGGCAGAGCAGAAGGGAAGGAGGTCCTCATACGGAGTCGCACACTTACACTTACTTGAGCAGTGCGTGAGACTGGGGAATGAGTCGAGTAAACTGCCCTAGAAAAAGAACAGACGAAGCTTTACCTTTACAATGATAGGGCTTTGATTGGTATTGATTTTTTCTTAGTGATTAGAAAGGAGGACGCCTGGGTATGTTATATAAAGAGAAGGCAGAGGGAGCGAATGGCGAAGAGAGGCGGCTCGGCAGGGAAGGAATGGGAAATCGTCAAGGATGACGGATTTGTTGGCGAAACGAAGGGCGCCGAAAGCGCCAGTGATTCTCTGATCCGGTCTGGATTTCCAACGCCTCGGAAAACTGGTCGAGATAGATGACAGCGTCTTTTTCCTCTCTTCCTTACCGGGAGGGAAAGATTCTCTTACGGCCTTCACCCCCCGCCCGGCCCGCAAATAGAACCCAGCCCCCTTCTGAGCCATTCATTTCTGAAAGCAGGGGGGATCCAGAGCTAAGCCCCTTCTATTGCATAACCTAAAAAAGCTATAAGCAAAGTACCAAAGCGGGGCCCGGTGACTAAGAAATCAATGGGTTTGCGCTTGAATTGAAGTGATGAGGTCGCAAAGAGGGAAGTAGGGCTCCTCTCCTTTTAGTCGAGCTCAATTACATCGATCCT
>JAOTBA010028119.1:0-17762 GCA_025629845.1 Erythroxylum squamatum
TTAATTCTAAGGCCCATTCTTCCAACAAACCCTTCATTAAAAGCCCAATTTTAATTCCCAATCATACTTGCTAATTCCAAGACTTAATAAATATAGATACACATACATAATTAAAACAATTAAGGCAAAATAAAAATTAAGTAAAGTAGACAAATAAATAAATAAATCCATAAAAATAAATAATAAAAAGAAAAAAAAATTCGGGCCCAACAAGTTATGTCTATATCTTCATAAGGGTTGGTTCTCTTCATCATTTTCTTAAACGTAATAGTGCGATAAAGGTGTTAAGTTGGGTATTTATATGAATTCAAAATTAAATTACCTCGTGTAGTCTCTAAGGGTATTGCTTCACTTTTACATTACTTTAAACAATATTATTGAGTTATGAGGTTTGCATCAATTGTCAATAAAATAAGTCTTAAACATTGTCTTATTTCTTAAAGCATACTATTGAGCTTGTAGGGAGTGTTTGGTACCAATCTCTTACTAGTTTTATCAAAGTAGACAAAAAAGAACGATACCTAATTGTGTTTTTTTGCCCTATGTAAATCCATATTGTTCTTGAATTATACGATATGATCATAGGGATCTATCATTTTATTATAAGGCTTCAATGGTGGCAACTTGAAATTGTAAAGGTTTTAGCATTATTTTTCTAGTGAAAGTGCTATCAAAGTCAATCCAAGTATGCTCTTAATCTTATTCTTATGGCACATCGAGTGTCATTAGTATGCGGTTGTATGTTATAGGTGGGTTAGAACATTGTTTTAATTTTCAAATCTTTCCCATCGTATGGTAGGTTTCATCTTATACGAGTTTAGCCTACAACATGCTATGAGGCAATTCAAACTTGACTATATAAGCCTATATAAGTTTGGGTCTAGACTAGAGAGCTATAGTTAAGGTCAATAATGATTAATGTATACTCTTGAGCAATGTTTAAAGACTTACATAATCAACGTTAAATGGTTATTATGCAGGTCAGTGAGGCAAGTATGTTGGTTCCGTATTTTGTTAAAATAAAAAGATGTGGATCAATGATCATCAATCATCAATCATACATTTCTCAAGATTAACCAATCACTGCCTTATAATGGACACAAAATGATATGAATTGAATTTGGAGGATTCGAGTATTGTGTGTTTAGGTTTAGGCACAATTCCTTATAAGTAGGTCTGAGGTGAGTGTATAGAACATAATTTGAGCTTAACTTATAAGCTTCTTCTAGTAAACTTACATATTCTTATCCTGAATCTTATAGGGAATACAGTGGATAAATTTTAATGAAGCATATAGTAAGTTGATATAACATTCCTTTAATCATTATGATGAATAATGGTCTTTAGTTCATTTACTCATATTTAAAGAAAATTTATGATTCTTATGATGTTAAACAAAATTTTACATATGTTGTGAATTCATAGGCTAATGACCTAACATAAATCACTAACATGAACATTTTGTAAGGTCTAAAAGCAAGAGAAAATAAAGTAAAGTTTGTTTAGGTATATGAACTACAAAGTATTATTTAAAGTGGTCAAACAACAGCAAGGATAACCATAAGATATATGCCTTTCAATTTAGCATATAGATCAGAAGATTTAGTCCTAGTTGAGTTAAGAATCTCGTCATCTTGTGTTAAAAGCTTCAAACTTGATGATATTGAATCATTAATGAGAACAAGGTTTGACTTAATAGAAGAAGACAAGATACAAACAATAAGAATCTCATATATTAATTGAATATTAATATCTTTAAGTAAAAAAAGAGTTAGACAACAAAAAATTAATGAAGGACACCTTGTCTTGAGAAGGGTTAGTATGACTAACAAATTGAAAACTAAAAGTAAACTTGCTCTAAACTAGAAATGCCCATATCATGAGAGATATCATCAGACTTGTGATATAAAGATACAAAATAGAATATCATTAGACTTTCAAGTTATTTATCATACATTTTACTTTTAGATATAATACGAAATTGATTTAATAGAAAACCTAAAAACTTTAATGCATTGTAATTATAAATGATGGAATCCTTGGCTAATTATAAATGCCACAAACCTCTGGTCAAGATATTACATAAAATGTCATACTAAGTTACTTATAAAACAAATTGCTAAATGCTTCATAAAATGACATATAGAAGACCTCAAAAATGATAAGCTAAATGCCTAGTAAAATGATAAACTAAAATTTTGAAAAATGATAGATTAAACATTTAGCAAAATAACAGACTAAACACCTTGCAAAACAACAAACCAAATGTATTACAAACTAACAAACTAGATTTCGTGTAAAATTATGAAGTGAACATCGGGTGAAAAAATAAAATAATCAACCACTAATAGAACAAATCAAACATTCCACACAAATGGCAAACCTAGATATCTTATGGAAATTATTCTAATTAGCATATTGAGTTGTATACCAAATATCACATAACTAATAAACTTAATATCATGTAAAACAAATTATAAATTAACAAATAAAACAAACCTACAAAATGACAAGCACAAGAGTTACCGAAAACATCTAAGCAATTAACCAGGCTAGAGTATCAACTCTAGGCATTTTTATGAGATCCAAACGATTTTAAGGTAACAAATTTTTGAATCATAGGAACAAAAAAATTTCATGCAGTGATTATTTCGTGACAAGTCTGGGAATCAAAACTAAAAAAAAGCATAAAACAAGAAATGGGTAGCATATCTGAATAAAAAGTTTTTTTTCCATCTCTCATAGGCATCATCTTGCTAAAGTATATATGCACATATGCTTTAGCAAAATATACAAAATACAAGAATCTACATCATTACTCAATAAGCCTAAAGACAAATTCATCCCCATCACTCCCCACATTGCTCTTGTTGCTACCAATAGTTTATTTGTCCTCATTTAATAGGTTTACAAAAATAATTTTTTCACCTCAAACTTAGGGTCATTGGCAAAATACTTGAAAATATTCACAATTGACAACAAATAAATCATTCCATCCTCATGTCTACTTTCAATCAAATCCTTACAAGCCTAAAAACCCTATTAGAGAGTATGCCACATTATCATAGTTTCAGACCTCAAATGTAACTATCCGTTTCCATACTAAGGGTTAGAACCCATATTTATGTAATTGAGAAATAGCAATGAGAGATTAGAAAAACGCATTTCATGGTCATGCATAATGTTAGAATATACACACGTGAGTTTGCT
Organism: Erythroxylum squamatum; assembly: GCA_025629845.1. Taxonomy (NCBI): domain Eukaryota; kingdom Viridiplantae; phylum Streptophyta; class Magnoliopsida; order Malpighiales; family Erythroxylaceae; genus Erythroxylum; species Erythroxylum squamatum. The sequence goes on from JAOTBA010028119.1 coordinate 3,211, forward strand.
TATTGCACATATTACAATGAATTGTTCATGCATTCATTTGACATTTTTCGGGTATAAATAATTGTTTTAATGTGATTATCATGCTAATTATGGATTATTTGTCTTAAAAGTTGAGTTGGAGTGTATAAGTAGTGAATTGGAAATTTTCATGAAATATGAGAACTTTCTGGAATTTAAGGGTGTTTGTGAACTAAGAAAAATGCCAAGTAGCAGAACAATTGATAAATGGAAGTAGAAATAAATTTCAAATTACAGTAGAAATTTTGACATGTGACATTAAGATTTAATGACAAGTGTCATTGAAAATTGGGAGAAAATTGGAGACAAATGGACTAGTAGATTAAAAAACCAAAAGAGGATCGTGAGAAAGTGACATGTGGCAACTGACAAGTGTCACTTGCCACACCACTTGTTTAAATCACGATTTTTATTTCATTTGCTAATTACTATACATACTTCTTTCATCTCCATCTTCTTCGTTTTCTTCACCTTTCTCTCCTTCATTCACAACCATCCTGCCTCACCCTCATCATGTTGATTTTTGTTCAACTCTTTCACTTTGTTTCTTCAAGATTCATTGTCTTCTCCATCTTGTCACTAAAAGACCCAACCTATTCCACATTAAAAGGGTGATGATCGTATATGTTGGAGGAGCTAGGGTTTCATGGTGATTGAAGAAGCTTTGGGTAAATCAAATAAGTGACCTATTAATCTTCTTGGCTTTAATGAATGAAGCATGTTTGATGATAGTTAGATGTTAAATGTTCACAAAATGAGGATGGGTACATGCTAAAACGTGAATGAGTAATATGGTGGATTAATGTCTTGCTTTGGTGTTTTGATGGGTAATAGATTATGGAATGATGTAATGTTGGATTAATTGAGTAAATGGTGTTTAAAGTGTGCTGGAAAAATGTTAGCTGTAACATTTTCCATTGATTATGCATCTGTAATTTAGCCATAACTTGTTCTCTAGATATCCAAATGAGATGATTTTTGATTTGGATTAAATTAGAGACATATGACTACATTTTTTGTGAAGACATTGAATTCAAAATTTTCCTATAAGAGTTTCAAAATTTGACTTGAAGTTGTGTATTGGGTGCAGCAAATTGATGGATGAATACATGTATTTGTGTTTTGTTTTAAGAGTATGAAAACCATGAGTGATGAGTTGTTATGTAGAGGTTGTGAGTTGTGAATTAAGGGTATAATGAAGTGAAAGTTATGTTAACCAAGATGTTAGGTTATGCTCTTGAAATGACGATGAATTAAGGTGATAGTTAGAAGTGAAATGAAGGTGGAAATGAAGATGAATATGTGCTGAAAGTTAATGATGAATTTATATATATGTATATGTTATGTTTTTAGTCTTCAGGCTCAATCATGGACTATAAATTGTTAATGGATGATATTGAGATTAAATGGAGTTAGGAATGATGGGGAAATGATGAGTAATTGAACTAGAAATGATAGACCAAGCATAAGGTGTTGAATGTAGTAAGTAAAGAATTTGAAATCTAAAAATAAGAATGCAATTGGATATGTGTTGGGGCAAGAGGCATAACTTTTTCTATGGATCTCGGATTGAGGTCATTTAAGTATGCTTTCGAAGAGGACTTCAAGTTCTAAAACCTCTATGAAGACTTAAGAAGAGATTTTGCTGTCTAGATGGTTAAATTTTAAAATTTCTGTAAGTGACCTGTAAAGGTCCGCTGAGCAGACATGAATGTTCGCCATTAGTCATTTGGTCTTAATTTAGGCTAGAATGGGGCTTAAATTAAACCTAGAATGATGCTTGGATTAAGTGGTTAATGTGTGATATGTATGAAGTGATAATTGGGGTTATAACTTAGTGAATGAATTGATAATATCGAAGTACCAGAGGCATATGTATAATGTGAATGAAGATGTTCATATGATTGTAGTTATGCTTCAAAGGAGTTGAGTAATAAATATTAAGTAAATGTAACTAATAATTGGGTATTATGAGAACCTATAATGTTAGAAATGAAATGTCAAGAAATTGAGTTATAATATTAGAATAACTAAGTGTTCTTGAGGTATAAGCCTAAGAATAAGCTAGATAGATACAAAAGATAAGGATTGACTGGTGAACTTAGATTGATTATGTACAAATGAAGTGTAAACCTAAGTTCAATTAAACACATATGAATTATGAAATGAGAATGAGCATAAGATGTGGATTTAGATAACATACCCGAAATTGTCATTGAACATGCATTATACACAACACATATACATATGTATGTGATTGAGTATTCATAAGATTGTGCAATTAATAATGTGTAAACAATATGTGTTTTGCAAAATGATGATACAGGATAGAACGTCCGCATCCAGATGTTTTTGGATCATGGAAGCTAATGCTAATCTGGAGCGTATTGTGTGTCGACATAGATGGTATTGCTTTAAATAATTGTCTTGTTTAAATTCTGTATTGAATTATTTTGTGAATGTGATTATGTTCATTCCAGACTTTGAAAGTCCGACGCGTTTAATTCATGAATAATACTGGAAGTGCTCATTGAATGTCAATTGGACTGACTATGTGTTTTCTCAACTTGATTGTTAAATGCCGCACCAAGTTTCGAAGAAAAATGTGAATGTGCATGTGAATGGAATAAGTGATTCTCAACTTAATGTTGAATGTCGGACCAATGTCCGATGACATGTGTAAAGACACTAGATAATCGAACCTCTCATCAGGCTCGCAGTCCATCTGATCAAATACCCTTTCTGTCCTCTCTAACCATCCCTCGGCCTCAGTAGGGTTTGTGCTGCCATAAAAGTCCATAGCTCCCTGCTTCCGCAACCTATCATACCTCCTTTCCCTTCTTTTGGGAACTCTAGGAGGCATCTCCTCAGATCGAGGCACCGAGGACTCCCTACTGGCTCCTACCGATCTTTGGTCATACTCAATTTGATCACCTAAAGCGGATGACCTATAACAAACAATAATTTCAATCATTATCCTCATCACAATATTTCATGCTTAACATTCCTATCTGCCCCAACAGATGCCAACCATGCTCTGATACCACCTAAATGAAGTGTCCCCTTACCGTAAGGTACACACCGGGACACTCGAAGGTCATTCTAGTATGTATCCTACGATAAGGGCAAGCTACGTTCGATCACTACATTCACTTCATATGGCACCATAAGAAAATCACAATATTGTTAAAACCAACTTTTCCTCATTTCATTTCTCAAAATCGAAAGTCTACATTGTGTCTTTCAACCTGTACTACATGTACATCAACAAAACCTAGTACATAAGTGCTACATGAAAGAGGAAATATCAAATCTATCTAAGCCATCTAAAAATTTCCAGCTGACCGACCTTTAAGCCATGACTTCTCATGCCAAATGACAATCTACACGGCAGTAGAGCCCCTCAGTAGCTAGAGTCGTCTCTCGGTCCTGAAAAGATAACATTGCAATTTTAGTGAGTTTTGCGAACTCAATGAGGTAACCATCATCGATGGTTCACTCAATTCATGCAACACATCATTTCACATAACATATAAACACATACTGCACTTTACATAAGTATCACATTTTCACTTAAGCATATGCAAATTTCGCATTTCATTCGATCAAACAAAATGCATATGAAATGCTCATGAGATACTTTCCAATTATTACTTTGTTGTGACCAAGTGCCTGAACTGTCCCATATCTATTTTGGATGCTGGGCCCATTAATAACTGTCCCTTATCCGATGAGGATACAGGGCTCAATATACATAGTGAGCCTTAGGCTCTTAATCACTATCTGAGTTCGAGGCTCTTTTTCCCTCGTTGAGCTTTAAGCTCTGATTGGTGGCTACTCTGGTCACAAATGCCATTATCTGATTGTGCACTCATGTATGGAATGCATGTACCATAATCAATCATATTATAAAGCACATAGGTCTTCACATTCACATACAATCAACACTTCAATATACATTCCACCATTCACAATTATCGGACCTTTTGTCCGGAAATCAACACAATTCAAATCACATCCATTTATTAAGCAAAACATAATTTAAGCAGACAAAAATTGAGAGATACCATCTAGGTTACTCATAAGTTGCTCCCGAAGCTAATGCCTGGAAGTGCCGGCAACGTCTGGAGGTTGACATTCTAGTTACTCCTCTATAACAAATAACATACACATATATCACAATTTGCACAATTATGAGTGTTCAATAATGCACATGTATGAAATGAATTATGTATAATGCATGTTCATGACAATCTCGAGTATCTTTCCATCAATTTCATCAAAAAATCATTCTCATATCTAAACTCATCTAAGTATAATTTATACTTAGGTTTATGCCTCACTAAAACCATTAAATTCGCAATTCATTTCTCATTAGATCACTTCAGATTTGTCTAAGATACACTTTCGGGTCTACTGTTCATGTTTAATCAGAAGGTGAAACTGATATAATTTGGTATAATCTCTTCTATAAATGTTTTCCTCTATGTCTTATGATTCTATTGACACCAAAATCATTCAATTTGGTTCAGTAATGTGAAAGTTATACTCCAAATATTTTCGGACTGCTTTTATTCTAAGACAATACCCTATACTCAACTTTCATCTAAAAATTGAAACTCTATGTCTTCATATATTTTATTTCTTCACATATTTTGTATCCCTATGTCTCTAGTTTACTCCAAATAAAAAATAACTCCATTTGGATCACTACAAAAAAAGTTATACCCAAAATATTGAAACATGTTGAGTGCAGAAAAAGTTTGCTGCGGCGACGTCAAAAGTTCGCCGCGGCGAACTCCTCCAAAGAGGAATTCTTGAGGAATTTTCACAAGTTTGCCACGAAGAAACCTAGAGTTGGCCACGACGAACTTTTTCTGAAAGGAATCTTAGCCAAATCCTTTCAGTTCGCCGCAACGAAGCAAGGAGTTTGCAGCGACAAACATTTACAGAAACATACCCAGTTTTATTTAAATTTCAGGTCAGATTTTGGGACTCTTATGGACAGAATTTGAACTTGACTTCTGCATAACAAATGTAGCTATACGTCTCTAGTTTAATCCAAATCAACAATCATCTCATTTGGATAACTAGAGAAAAAGTTATAGCTAAAAGACTAAGGTATACTCAATGGACATTTTCCAGCCAATCATCTTCAAATTTTCCAGATTTAACACCTAACATATCTTGTACAAAGATCACCATTTTCTACTTCATTCACTCTCCATTTTCAACTCCATTTCATCTCAATATCATTTACCAACAAAGCATGACCTAAATTTGATCATTAACCCAAAACAAGATATGTTCATGTACCTATTCATCAACTCACAATTCTCATTAAAACATCCTTTTCACAACCAATCCATCTTGCAAACATGTATAGCATAACTCATAGTTTCTTACTCATCATATACAACATCAATCATCCATAAAACAACTCCTAACCCATTATTTAGCATTTATATGAAACAAAACATCTCTATAGCTCATTACTCATCAAGCATATATGTATAAGAAAAAACTTCATAAACTCTTCATCATCCATAACACATACATACACAAGGCACCCCTTTCATACATTAACCTCAAAATATCATCATCAATGCTCCATTTAACATTGCCCAAATAAAACATTAAACACAACTTACTTGATTTAGCTACCAAATCTTCAAACTTTTCAAGAAAATAAAAAATGCTTAACTTCAAACACCACCCACGATCATCGCCATCTTTAGGGTTGGAAGGTTAGCAATTTTGGTGGGAAAGAGAGAGAGCAAGGTGGAAGAATAGCAAGTGAAAGATGAGTGGGCTAGGTTCAACATCAATGGAGGTTGGAAAGATCAAAATCCATGAAGAAGAGGAAGAAGAGAAGCTACGAAGATAATGGAGAAAACCAAAAACAAAACTCCAATGGCTTTAAGAGAGAAGCATCCTGAGAGAGCAACCAAAAAATGGGGGCCTTTAATATAAAAAATCAACTTAAGACATGTGTCACTTACACCAATTTCAAAAGCATTAAAATAGGTTTCTTCATTTAACTAGTCCAATATATTTCAATTTCTACTCCAATTGTCCCCCAATTTTCAATGGAACTTGTGAATAAATCCTAAGGTCATTTATCAAAATTTTCATTGCCATTGGACCGCAATTTCTACGACCATTTATTAATAGTTTTGCCACTTGGCAATTTTCCTAGTCCAAAAATACCCAACAATTTCTAGAAATTTCTCCAAAAATTTCAAAAATTCTAAATTAGCAATTACACTCTCCAAATCAATTTTCAATACATAAAAACCACAATTTTCAATAGAAATCACATTTAGAATGATTATACCCGGAATGTCAATGAATGCATGTATAGATATATTCATGTGCAAAATTTTACTATTCACGTGTATGAGCATGTCATATTATGCATGAACACAAAAATGCATTTCTTATCTCTCATTGAACACTCATATTTACTATTCTAACCCTCCCATAGGTAATGGGATGTTACAGTATAATTCATGCTTCTAGTTGCTCGATCATGTCTACAACTTTATTAAGCTCAGCTTCCTTAGATTTGCTCATGGCTTTAATCGGGAATGGAATCGAGGGTTGGTACTTTCTTATCTTAGGTAAATTGTTCCTTGCCAGTAGAGAGCCTTCCTTATTCTCTTGCACCTCTATCTTCCCCTTGTTCCTAAATGGATTTGGCTTTTGTTTTTCTCAAATGGGGTAGGGATTTTTATGTTGATGCTTATGAGTTGTTTGTAATTCTGGTTCACTTTGAAAAACAATCTTATCAACCTTATTCTTGTCCTTCCCTTCATTGAATTTAGCTTGATGCGATTCCTTCTTAAGCGCTTATGTAACGGACATGGTTTGTTCTTTGGGATTGGACTCGGTGTTACTTGGAATGGTTCCTGCATTTCGGGACTATTCCTTCTGCCAATTGACCTACTTAGACCTCCAAGTTATGTATCGCGGAGGTGTGATTTTTTTAACTTGCTCAAACTTGCCTTCAAGCCTCTTATATGCATCCTTCATACCTCCAATTTTATCTAAAATGTTTTCCAGATTGGATTCCATCGAACTCAGTTTTTCTTGCTGGAAACCTGGTGGTCCTTGAGGTCTGAACTATCCTCCCGCGTTGTTTGACCAAGAAAATTTTGGGGGATTTTCCACTCAGGGTTGTATGTGTTGGAGTAGGGATTGCTTCCCCCTCCTCGACCATATTGGGTTCCCATGTAGTTTACTTGCGTTGATTCATTATCCTTCATCAAGAAGCAATCGATTATATCATGATCCATCTATCCACAGAGCTCACATTTCAGCTGAATAACTTTTACTTTATTTGAGGATGAAGCCTTCTTGTTGTTTAGTTATCTAGTTAAATTATCAATTTTAGCCTGCATTTCTTTCATTTGAACGACAACTATAACTCCTTTTTGCTCACAGAGAGTTGCGGGTTGTCTACTACGCTCGTTCGTCCATAAACAACTATTACGCACCATTTCTTCTAACAACTCTTTTGCTTCATCTACCGTCTTCCTCATAAGTGATCCTCCTGAAGCTGAATCAATTGTGCCTCTTGTATGTGGGGTTACTTCGTTATAGAATGTTTGTAAAAGAAATTCTTTAGGAAGGTTATGGTGTGGACATTTTCTTTGCAAGTCTTTGTATCTTTCCCACGCTTCATGAATCAATTCCCCATCACCCTGCTGACAGTTTGTGATCTCTTTGATAATCTTCGAGGTCTTGGTAAGGGGAAAGTACTTATCTAATAAGGCATGAACTAATTAGTCTTAAGTGGTGAGATTAATCGGGTTGAGGGAATGGTACCAAGCTTTTACTCTATCCCTTAAGGTAAAAGGAAGAGTCTAATTCTTACAACACCTCTGACATCTAATGATAACAGAAGGTATCACAAATTTCAAGGAAATTGACAATATGTGCGTTCGGGTTTTCATTCGTTAATCCATAAAATTGCACATTTTGTTGAAGCATATTTAGAAGCGCCGGTTTGATTTCAAAGGAAGCTGCTTGCATGGGTGGCCTAGTAACACCTTGAATGGCTGCATTGAAGCCTAGTGTCATGAAGTCCACAAGGGTTCTCGGTTGATGCCTTTGGTTTTCTCCTTGATCCAACTCTTGTTGAAACTCCTCGGCTATTGTTGCTTTTGTGGTTTCTTCTTCTTCTTCACGCCTAGCTCTTCTAACTGAATGTTCTAGATGAGTGATGTCATGCTCTATAGTTTCAACTACGCGACTCGAACTTCTTGTAACTTTTGTGTTCATGCAAGAGCATGGCCAAAAAACAATAAAAGGTAGATAAAAAATCTTAAAACTAACTAAAATGCCTTAGCCTAAGAGAACTAAACTATTCTTCACCTTCCATGGTAATGCTGCCAAAAACTTGATCGTGTTGTTCAAGCTTTAAAATTTATAAGCCCTCAAATACCTTAAGCACTCAGGTCACGACTGTAGTATAAGAGGTACTGATCCCAGAAGGAGGGGGATTAATCTAATCCTAAAAATCTAAGGCTGAAAATATATGAAACTAAAAATAAACAATGCAACGGGAAGTAAATGCGAAAATTGAATTTAACCAACTAAATCAGAAGTTAAACATGACGGAATTAACAATTGAGCAATATGCACGCACAATGGAAATCAACCAAAGAATTTACCTAGTTATGAGAAAGGAGATTTTACCAATCAATAATGGTAACCTAGCTGATTATGTGTTAATGGGGTGTTAGTTCTATACGATCCTAGAGCTGAGTACTCTCTCTCGAGTTATAACCATTAAACCCTAATTTATAAACCCTAATTGGATTATGAAATTTGTAATCTCTCAATTCACAAATTATCCAAAACTTTAATTGTTGGGCCCCGTTTCCGAAACCCAATATTCGGAGGCATCTGACGGATAACAGTACTTGCCCTCAACCATAAAAGACCTACTCTGGTGACAATCTGGAATAACTTTCATTAAAGCTATCAAATTTACATGTTCTTTAGGGAATTCACAAGAGAACTTCAAGATCTGCCACTTTCATGAAGACCTTGAAGACGAAATCTATCATCTGAGGGGTCATAAAAATGGTACAGACGATAGGGTCAGACGATTAGAGAACAAAGGAAGAAGTCTTAGCTTTACAAGCAAAACAGATGAATGGATGAAGGCAGACGAATGCCACAAAGCAGATGAAAGGGAAAAGGCAGACGAATGCCACGGAACAGACGAATGGATGAAGGCAGACGAATGCCAGAAGGCAAACGAATGCCACAAGGCAGACGAATGCCCTGGAACAGACGAATGGACGAAGGAAGACGACTGCCGTAAGGCAGACGAATGCCATAAAGCAGGCGAAAGGGTGAAGGCAGATGAATGCCACAAAGCAAACGAAAGGGCGAAGGCAGACGAATGCTACAAGGAAAACGAATGCCGCAGAACAGACGAATGGATAAAGGTAGATGAATGCCACAAGGCAGACGAAAGGGTGAAGGCAGATGAATGCCACAAGGCATGTTGCGGAACAGACGAACGGACGAAGGCAGACGAACGCCACAAAGCAAACAAAAGGGCGAAGGCAGACGAATGCCACAAGGCAGACAAATGTCGCGGAACAGACGAATGGACGAAGGCAGACGAATGCCGCAAGACAGACGAATGCCACAAAGAAGATGAAACCCAAGTCAACTTCTGATGAAGCAACATTTAAGATGAAGCTGGTCAACTTAAGACTAAGCAAAGTCAACTTAAGACGATGCAACGCTTAAGACGAAATGACGTCATCACAAACGATGTGACATCGATACAGACGAACATCGATACAGACGAAGCATCCTATACAGACGATACATTTAGGACAGACGATGCATTTACCCCTTATAAAAATTGTTGGATCCCGCTTGAGTCTGGAATCCAACTCTTCAAAATACCATAATATTGAGCGTGGTTCCTTGTAATCTCTTTAACCATCATCTATTCATCTTCATGCTTTCATACCAAACATCTGTTGGACCTCATTTTCGGAGCCCAACTTCGGATGATGAAACGTGAGCTTAATCCAATGGAATTTCCTTGAATATCATCGATATCAAAAATCTGAAATACAAATGATACAAAACCCCATAATTCTCGACATATGTCTAAGGTCTTATTTTTACATCAATCCAACTTAAAATACAAAATATGCATAATCAAACGAATGCCTTGACTTTCTTTCACCCGATCTCTTTCTCATCACCTGGAGATGAGAATGAAAGGGGGTGAGCTTAAAGCTCGTGGGTAACAAGTTTATAACGAATAACAAGCAAAACCATTTAAAATGTTCATTGTCAAAGAAAATTCTTATTGAATCATGAAACACGTGGTTCTTAAATTTTCAACCAAATTCAGAATAAAACAAATCATGTTTGTATCAATCTTGTCTATATATCATGAACACATAAACACATCAGAATGGTTTGGGTGGATCCAAATACAGAATGTACTACACATTTCCACACAGTGGTCTTGTATAGCCGTGAACTTAGGGGAGTCCATGAAGGAGCTCCATGCTACTAGCGGGCAGGCGGGAGAAGCCTTTTGTCAAAGTGCACTTGACTTAACTTAGGGGACCACCACAAACACACATAACATGCATTTCATGACTTATAAAACATATTGCCCAAAAGGCACATTTCAGAAACCTGATTTCTTAAGCTTGATATCCTTTCAAAAAATCATTTTCATAAATCAAACAAAATTCATATACAAAATATGCAGCACATTCTCAAAGCATTCATAGTGCAATAAATTCACATTTTAAAAGTAGTTGAAATCATTTATTTCCATTTCTTGAAAGGGACATTAATGGCTCATTACTTAATTATAAAAATGTAACCCACCTTGAATTCCTTATTTAAAAAATTGGCTTAAGGATGTCTTTCCTCTTGCTTCTCTTGCCTCTCTCGATCCCCTTCTTGATTTCCTTCAACAATGTCAAATTCCCACTCAATAGGGGTTTCAATTGAAAATTTCACAAAGCACAAAAACTAAAATTGGTTCTAAAATACCTAAACCCATGAATTTTTTAAGCTTCATGAATCAAAATCCTTCCAAAATCCAAAACATTAAAATGTTCTTACCTTAAACCTTCACCAAATGAAGAGAAGTTTGGCTCAAAAGAAAGCTCTTATCTTACTCTATCTTTTTCCCTTCTTTCATAACCTCAAAATCTCTCTAGAAGGCTTAGAAAAGATGAAACCCTAGCTCAACTCTCTTCTTTCCTCTCAACCACCGAAATCCCTCTTCTCTCTCTCTCTTTCATCTGTTATTTCACTTCCTTCTTTTCCATTTTCGTTTTTCCCCCTCTTTAGGAAGAAAACAACACTTCTTTCTTCCCATTTTACCCTTAATGATTGATAAAAGTCCACCTTGCCCTTCCTTTAATGCCTTATGGTTTTTGAACTTAAGTAAGCTACCCAAAACACCCTTTTTAGGTATTCTTACTACTTTTAAATAAACTAACCCATGGAATAAATTCTACCAACATAGAAAGAAAAAAATACTGCCAAAAATTCACCAATTCAAACCTCATAATTATTTAAAACATGCTTAGCTAAAGAACAAAAATTCAGGGGCCAACATCCTTTCCAATCAGCATCACAAGAATTCAAAAAGAGATAATGTGATTTGATTTAAGAACTTGCTTCTATAGTGTAACGTTCCCTTAAGATATATAAGGATCCATCTTACTACTTTCATGTCACTTAATGTTGGATTTTAGAGCTTTTGTAACACTTCTGTTTATAGCTTGAACAATTTTCGATCAGGTATAAGCTAAATACTATAATGCTCCTACCAAGCTGGAGTACTTAATTGCATCAATGGGATAAAGAGTCTTTAGGATATGGTTACGTCTTGAACGCCATATGAGTTTGAAGTACCATATTGACTTTGTAAGAGGGTGACACCATTGAGATGATGTTGCACTTCAATGCCTATGAAGTAGTATAGATCATCTAAGTCCTTTAATGTAAGTTCTAATCTAAGTTACTTGATAAGACTGTGAATAAAGTCAATATTATTTTCTTGAAAGATAGATTCCTATAGGAGCGTATGGAAAATTATTTTCATAAAAAATGACATGGTAAGAAATATGAACTTTTTTAGTAATAGGGAAGATGCACCAATAGCCTTTATGTATTAGAACATAATTAATGAAAACACAAAGATATGACATCTTGGAAAATTTTGTTTTTTCATAATTTCTTAAGTACGGGAAGCAATTGCAATAAAAATTCTTTAAACTCTTATATTCTAGATCATGGTTAAACAATTTAAAATAAGGAGTTTTCATGTTCAATATCGATGATGACATTTTGTCAATTAAAAAGGTGGCCGTCAAAAAAGTATCAATGCAAAATTTAAGAGGAAGATGAGCCTGAAATAAGTGTTAAACTAGTTTTTGCAATGTGATGGTGTTTCATTTTCGCAACGCCATTTTTCACAGAAGTGTAAGGGCAAGAAAATTGATAATGTATGCCACAATTTGACATGTAATTTTCAAATACAATTGATGTGTATTCCCCTGCAACTTCACTTTGAAATATTTTTATTTTTCTTTGAAAAAATTTCAACTTATTTTTGAAATTTAATAAAGCATTCATAGAAATCATATTTTTGTTTTAAATGAAATAACCAAGTATAACGGGTGCAATCATAAACAATAATAGCCTATATTTGAAGTTTTGACAATGATGAAGTGGGGCAGGACTCCATAAGTCACATTGCACGCAATTTTTCTAAAAAAATTTTGAAATTTTATTTGATTTAGAAACAGAAATTTTACGTTTTTCCATTTGACAACGGATAAAAAAATATTAAGGTTTGTCTCAACTAGAGAAATTAATTAAGTTTTTGGAGTGCAAAGTTTTTAAAATTTTTGAATGGGGGTGCCACATTCATTTGTGCCAAATACTTTGAGATGCTCATTTTGTGAATGTAATAAAAGCTTGCAAATTATCATTTAAGGCAAAAAGAACTTCACGCTTGCCCTTTTTAACTTAAATCTTTCCTTGTTAATACTTATACTACAAGCATTATCTTCAGTTAATTTTTCTACTTCTATAAGATTCTTTTTAATGTTAGGAACAATTAAAACATCTCTAAGGTTCACGGTTCCATTGTTAGTTTTAATTTTTCCTTCTCAAATATGAGAAATATTAAGGCTTTCACCATTTCCAAAAAAGAAATGTTTATACCTTTTTATCTTTTAATTTTGGCGAGTTTACCTAGATCATTTACCATATATGCGGTTGTATTCAAGTCTACATAAAAGGCTTTGTGAAGCTAATCTTCAGGTTGGAAGGAATGGTCAAAACAATTCCAACATTGGATTGCAGAGTGATTGGCCTTGCCACGTATTTGGCAAGTTACATGTGTTTTCAATTATTTGTTGTGATTCTAGCCATTGTTTATTAGTTGCCTTATATTTCTATTATTTGAATGATAATTTAAGTGAGGACAGGAAATATGTCAAGTTGCAAAATTAAATCCTCTACCACGAGAGCTAATTCTTCCACCAATTTTGCCACATTCTTGTCCTCTTTAATTGATGAAAGCTTGGTCATATTAAGGTAAGCTATCTTGGTCATTGTTATTGGTATAATACATTTTTTATATGCTTCTAAAGCTAACATAAACTACTGGAAGGAAAGATATAGAGGTTTTATGAGTATAACAGTTTTGAAGTCTTGATATTTTGGCCTAAGACCTCTAACTAATTAAAATACTTTCTTCATTTCATCTATAAGTTTCTTGATGGAAATAAGACTATCACAAAGCTTTATATGTCTTGATATATTCATCAAGGGAGAGATTTCTCTTTATCAATGACATCAAGGTTTCATTCAAGACCATTTCCTTTTACATTGTAGCGAGAAGAATTTGTCTTTTCTAGATTTTACACATTTTGGGCTAAGATAACATTTTCTAGAGAGACAAGGACATTATTGTTAATGTTTCTCAATAAAAATGTTCTTATGAGACCATCATTTCTTTTCAAAATGACACAGTTATGATTTGATTCAATTATTTTGTCATCCTTTGTTATTTCAATGGGTGGTTCGCTACCTTTGATGAGGTGATGAGACATGTTATGTGTTGAAGCAATAGCTCCATCCATGATTGCCAAAGCATATAGTTCACATTGTCTAGTTTTAGATAGATTAGACTAGAACATTGGTAAAGATTTTGAAGTGAGAGTTCTGGTACATATTCAAATTTAGTGAAAGAAGAAGTGGCCATTAAAAATGATTTTTCCCTGCTCTTGTGAGGCTCTGATATCATGAAAGATTTAAAAAGATATTGTGATAACTTGCATTTTGTCATGTTAATTCTTTGTGTTTTATGTTCTTGTGGAAGGTTTTTGTGATGCTTTGCTTGTGTTTCTATGGTAATTCGTGTCTTTATGCGTTCTAGGTGATGAAATACCAAAGTGATGCAATTTGGAGTGAAATTGGCTAATCTGGAACTGAAGAGGATTTCAACA
>JAOTBA010028133.1:0-17760 GCA_025629845.1 Erythroxylum squamatum
TAAGACTAAAACGCGAAGACCAAGTTTCTTGACGTTGTAGTCAAAAACAACAAACATGAACACACAAATAGCATATAGGAATTAAAGAAGCGAAATGAACACGACAAGGAACTCCATTAGAAACATAGACGGGAAATAGCAAAGGAAACAAAAGACATAAGACTAAAACGCGAAGACCAAGTTTCTTGACGTTGTAGTCAAAAACAACAAACATGAACACACAAATAGCATATACGTATGGAGTGATAGAACATGCAAATTGACGCGTGCGTTAAGGAGGTAAAGAGAAGAGAGTGAAATGCGGCGTAATGAAAGAGAGAGACAAGCGCGCTGGAAATAAGAAAGAAACGTCAACATATTAAGAAGCAGCAAAAGCCACCTAAAGACAAAACAAAAGATGGAATCGATCTGCACAAGGAGCTATAAAACAATGGAGCTAGGAAAATAGTTATTATAGTGGCATCCATTTCCAAATGGTGCATTCAGGAAAAAGCAAAGCGAAACGTTGGATAATGGATAGGATACAGCTGTATGTATCCTGTGTCCATGCCAACTCTGCATTAGCCTGCTCCGTCTAATTGCATCCCAGATTCTCTGTCCAGTTTTACTCTGTCTTATTCTGTCTTATGGAATCTCAGCCATTTATTTTGCAGGACCCACGCGGGTCTCATGCAGGCCCTACATAAATAAATGGCTGAAATTTATTGGACACAATAAGACACCATAATATTGGACAGAGGATCTGGACTCGTCTAATTGGTAGATTTAAACTTATTTTCTAATTTCTTGGCTTCTGGCAGTAGGAATATCACAGCAGTAACTAGTAACTTAATCCGCACCTCGCTTTCATTGTGTACATATTCCACATCTCATTCGTTTTTCTCCTCACAACTCCCTCGTCAGGTGTAGTCATGATATTTGTTGAAGACAAAGACTACATGCTACCATTCGTATCCTTGTCAGAATTCTGCTCCATCAGAAACATTCGAACGTCACGGCCAATCCTTTTTGGGGTCATACATTACGATGGAACCAAAGGAGTCATGAAATAATAGTTAAAGACTTGAATGCTATCAGCTCTAAATACTAGTCAAATCAAACATTTCTAGAGACATGGCAATTCTTGAGAAGAAAATGATGGCACAATCTCACCAATGACCTGTGAACCCTCTTCTTGCCAATCGGATGAGTATCGTCTGTACCAGATGCTCTGTATACAAACGATCTCATCCCCTTGCCACCTGAATCTTAGAAGGCATATATAGAGAAGTTGGCCAATTTAAAAGAAATCAATCAATCCATCACCTTGTTCTTGAAAAGAACTCTACAAAACGGACCATTACAAGAAAATTGTAGGTTAGTGACGAAAATTACGACGGAATACGTTTGGATTCCATCGGAAATGTATACTACCGACGGAATCAACCGATGGACAACGGTGTCGTTAAAACGGCCGTAGGTAAATTTAACAACAGACATATTATGTATCTGTCGGTAAATATACCGACGAACGAAAATAACCATCAAAAAATTTGATGACGAAGCGTTGGTAAAATTACCTACAGACTAAAGTATTCCGTCGGAATTTTTTTTTCGACAGTAGTGATTATTCCATCGGTAAACTGTAGTTCAGAAAATTTGAGTGAATGCAATATTACTGACGGAACATAGAGTAACCGTCGGTAAATATCAAACATTTTACCGATGGTTCGTGGTGGTCCATCGGTAAATATAGTGCATTGAACCGACGGACTTTAGTTTTCCATCAGGAAAGAATATTAAGAAATTTTTTTTAAAAAAATTTGACATTAAATTTATTTTATAATCATATGATTAATGCATAATTTCAACAGTTATAAATTATTTGTGCATAATATTTTGATTTGTTTATATATTTAATTAATTAATACTGAAAGTTGATTGATGATATAAAGTTAAAATTATCTTAATTGATAGTAAAAACATTATAGTGTACATAATAAGTCTTTGTAATTCAAAGCAAATGACTATAACAATCCTAATGTCCTATTGACCGCGGGTGCTCTGAGGTGCTACCCGTCGCCTTCAACTTAACCACCTCATGTCTCAGCTAAGCTATGTAGTCCATCAATGTGTCCACTCTGGTCTGAAGCTGTTGACTTCATTGGTTTGCGACCGTCTACTAGATGTTGCTGTACTAGACGTGAATGATTGCGAATAACATGTGCTCTCAAATGAACCTAGCCCGAAGATCCTTCCACGGTGGTCCCTACCACTCATTGCATCAAGATTCAAGATACATCTGATTCTCATCAACAACTTGTTCGTGCTGAGACTGTTGTTCAATGCTTTCTTATATTTGGTCCTATTAGGAGGTAATGTTTATATTAGTAAGTGATAATTATTAAGAATTAATATTAAAGCATAAATTTCTCATACATTCAGTTCTCTACATCGGGTGTTGACGAATGTCACACCGTCATGCTTCTTAGTGTAAGTGTGCAAAAATAGCTGACGGGGTGTAGGCCTCATGCCCATAGACTTTTCATGCATAAGAATAAAATGTTATAAGTGTAATAGAATTTATAAAAATTTAGGCAGAATTTTCTCTATTTTTATAATATTTACCTCATGTTGAACAAAGAAAATAACTCAACACAGCCATATATGGTATCAGACATTTATACCATTATCATTATCCATAATACACATATTTTCATTCCAACATTCATACACCAGTTTAAATTGAAATACAACAATGTAAAACAATTAGAATATAAGTGTAAAGTTCAGATATTTACAAGTCTCTTTGCATGCTCGGGACGGGCAATTGATCTTCCCGTATGTACAGGAAGACTCTCTCCCTCCGGTCCTCCACGTCTGTTGGTCGAGTTCCGCTCTGAGATGGACATTGCCTCAGGTGATGTCCAATACTGCTGCCAACGACTCCATAGTTGCTCAGAAATATAAGGCGGTCGTACTCCAGCCTTGTGTATCGCACCAATAAAGTCGTAACAACGTGTACGAACTCGCCTCTCCCATACTTTATGTATGACCGCGTTGAAATTAGAATCCCAGAAAAATTCTTTCTGAAATAAACAGAAAGAAATTCGATAACTTATAATGTAATACTATTTATCTAATTATTGTATACAAATAAATATATTTTTAAAATAATTTTTTATTTTATCTCAAACTCATGAAAGTAAATGCCTTCGTGGCCTGAAATGTTTGGAGCCTACTATCTAAACGCTAAGAAATGTATCTTCAGAACCACATTAGATCCTTTTTCTCTTTCCAAACAACACAAAAGTTTGATATTTTGATGTGCATGCCAAAGTACATGAAGGACACATTAAACATAATTTCCAATATATCAACTACTATGAAATAATCCTTTTTCTCTTTCCAAACAACACAAAAATTTGATATTTTGATGTGCATGCCAAAGTACATGAAGGACACATTAAACATAATTTCCAATATATCAACAACTATGAAATAACAACTTCCTCGTCAACACAAAATTGAAGTATATAAAGCCCAATTAAACAAAACTTCAAGTACCATTATATTGAATCTCTTTTTGTGTTCACTAGATTGTTTAATTAATTAATACTAAAGCATAATGAGAACATAATATGCTAGGACCTCCCTCCTCTGACAATTATTCAATTGGTGGCATCTAACCATATGGATATAACCTAGATTAGATGAAGTTTACAATTAAAGTAAGGATTTTTTTCCCAAAGATATGTTTATGACAAGAAAAATAAATTGTGAAAATTGTATAACGCTATCATCTATCTCCATACACAATTTCTCTAATTAAATATTGTATCTATCAAATTAAAAAAAATAAAGTGAATTTTTAAAAAGCAAATCTTCATGTTGCAAAAATCATAAGCTTTTAGAAATCTACCACTAACATATGATGAAAATCGTACTAAGATAGTACAGAAAATGGTATATTTGCATATGATTGGTTGATTTGTTGAAATTGATATATTATATCCTTCCATTATTGAAAATATTTTTAACCCTATAATTAGTTAATGCCTTTCTAGATTAGTTTAATCTTATTCATTAAGAAAAAAAAAACTAACTTTATTACAATCCAAAATAGTTAATCAACTTCTGTTCACCACTAAAATCTCCTTACTTAGTCGTGGATAAATTTCGAATATAAAGTGCAATTATTGCAGTTTTCTTCTTGAAGCAATATGCCTTGTTTTTCTTTTCAGATAATAAATAACGTTCTATCCATGTATATGAATTGATTTACATCTTTTTGTTTACTAGGTTATTAAAAATTTACATTTGGTTAAAAAATTCATGGTAAAAAAATTAATTGTGTTTATAGCAGGAACAGGGGTTCAAATTGTTAGTGTACATATGAATAAAGTATTACCCAATTATTGAAGAAAATAAGCAAAAGAGGTAAAATGATGCAACTTGTACTCAACTTCTCCTAGCCTATAAGGAATAGTGAAACCCTATGATATCCTACAAGGCAATCAAGCTCTTATCATTTGTCTCCTAAACCTAACTTTAATATATGAATATCTTACTAGAAATTAGCATAAACAGTGTCATGTCTCAATACATACCATATCACAACTATCTAAAACAAATATCATCATTCATTAAATATAAATAATATTTTCACTTTTATATATGAATATCATGAGTGGATATATAGAATACTATGAATCAAAACAAACTAAACCATTATATTACATATTAAATACCACATTTATATATAAAAATACCATCATTCATTAAAAAAATAAGTATTACCTACACTTTAAAATAGGAATTGAATGATTGAGTATAAATAATACGATGCTATAATACAAATTATACCCAAACTCAAATGTTACATAAGCTAAAAAATCTTGATAAGATGGTAAATTTAAACAAATAAAGTTCATCTTCACACAAATACATATTTTCAAATAAGAGGCATTTCATCAAATACCTTACATGCATAAAAAAAATCATCCCAATATCACAACCAAATCCACATTTTCTCCCATCTATCACTAACATTTCTACCTTAAATGTTCTTATCCATTCACAAAATACCAAAACATACCAAACAAATCAAAGACAAAAACAAATCACGAAATCAAACTTCATATTACCGTCAAATGCATACCTCCATGAAAATACAACAATGGTTGGAGAAGAGGACAAGTACCGGACGCAGCACGATGTGACCACAACGTCGACGACAGACGACGAATGAGAGAGGACACATCGCCGAAGGAGAAGACGCAGTAGGGAGAAAGAAGAAACAACTTGCCGACAATTGGGGGGGAGGATCATTCAATGTGTTTTAAGGTAAACAACACGACGTTGTTTGGTGTTAAACCAAACGACGTCATTTTCTTTAAGTTAATAACGTTCGAGCGGAAGCAGACAACAACATATAGGTTGAACATTTACCGACAGAATTTGTCGACGATAATATTCCGCCGGCAAACTCAAAACTACAATATACCGCTAACAATTCCTGCCTTACTTACCGACGAAATTTTTTTTCACCGCTAAATTCCATCCCAAATTTATTTCCCCTGGTATTTGGCGACGAATATTACTACCACTGCTAAACCAAATTTTTCTTGTCAACTTTTTCAACAGAAATATAAAAACCGTCAGTAATTTGCAGCGATTTGTTTTTCGTCGATAAATTTGCGTCGCTAATTCCTTTTATTCTTGTAGTGGACAATTATAAATGTGTAGCCACATAACAATATATCTCAGAGATGCCAATATTAAAGTTAAACGAACTTGACAGGTTTTCTGAAATCAAATTCGAAAGCTAGTATAATTGATTGATGCTAATTTTAACAATTATCATTAAGATAATTTATCTGAATGAATCAACAAATAATTCATATTGTATTTATATTTGATGAAAGGTTTTCTCTAAGCATTATGTCCCTTCAGTTATAGCTTTCAAATTAAGGGTTATATTCTTTCAATATCAAAAATCGAATATTGAAAGAACACAACCATATCTAACACAGTTCATTTGTAAGGTACCATATCTATCACAGTTCTCCTATTTAATTATAATTCGATATTTCTATATAAAGATAAGTACCATATCTATCACAGTACATTTGTATAGTAAATCATTCTCAACAATTTATAAATATCATAATTATTTGAGAAATTTTGACGTTATTATATTCTAAACACCCTTAGAGAATTATGGCAACAAGAAAGATTTACGTTTATTTTTTTTATGACTCAGAAGACTTTATACAGATGATAAAAATTATGTACAAAACTTGAGATTCTTACACTTGAACCTCTTGGCAACTAAAGAGAATCAGTAGCACCTACAACATTCCTTGTAAACTAAACCCTTGAGCAATTACACTCTCCAATTGACACAATTTTTTACCAAACAAACCTTAGCAAACTATCAGAAGAAGCTCAAGTTACCTACTAGCTTCCTGCTGCTAGTAAAGGAACATCGAAACAATGAAACAATCAATTTACTATCAACACTCTGAGCAGATTAAGTCTCATCAAATGCTCTTGTTCTCTGCCCATTTGCTCATATCTTCATTACGAGAAATGTGATAAGTTCTGATGCCTTCCCTTCATATATTGTGAACCTTGAACAACAAGGAGAGAATCTGTTGTTGAATTCACTTCATGTTATCTTTGCATGCGTTCCAAACAAGGAGTTCCAGTTGGTAACTCCCTGACTGTTGTACCGAAGAAGATGCCTAGCTCTTTCTAGTCTTTGAGATTGCTATACCAGTTGGAGTTCCTGACCTATTAACCTGCAGAAAAATATGTTAGAGAAATAAACCTCACCAATTACCTCCTCACTGTGTTGGAGCTGATATATTCCATAGCTTGGAAGATTATGCTAGAGTACACACTCCCAGCATATATGGCTTCATCTTTAAAGGCTCTATTATTCCGTTCAGTCTAAATATTGTAGACTATAGTTGAAAGAATGATAGGGAAGATAGGAATAACTGATGTTTTGATAGGTGGGGTAGCATTAAACCAAGTGAGAATGGATCTGAGGTTTTGCTTAAATGGAATGTGTAGATGAAAATGGGAGAGACAATGGTCCCAAATGAATTTAGAGAATTGACACTCAAAAAACAAGTGATCACTTGTTTCATTATCCGAGAAACACAAGGAACAGTGGTTAGGAGTTTGAAGGTAAAAAAGTTTGTCCCTAGTTTGTAACTTTTGAAGGAAAGATGGCCATAGGATAAAGGAGCACCTAGGCCTACTATTTTTAAACTAAACAAGCTTATGCTAAGAAACTTACTGTAAAGGAGGTCTCAATATAATGTATGTTGATCCATTAGTGAACTTTTTTGTAGGGCTAGCGAGCCATTCCAAACGATCAGGTTGAGAGCTATTAGGATAGTATCGAAAGGGCTCAAGGTTCCTAAGGATCTCTATGGGTGCCTCTTGCCATCTCCACTCATCATTGCTTATCAATTCTGATACCCTTGATGTCATTGGGAGTTCCGAAGCATTGATCTCTCTCGGGGAAGTAAAGTTCTTTAGGATTCCTCTTGGATGCCACGGGTCCTGACATAAAAGAGTAGAAATACCATTCCCTATCCTAAACCTGAATTGGTTCCCCAGTTTGTCCCTCACAAATAAGATTTTCCTCCAACTCCAAGAGTTATTATAGGTTGGTTGTGCACCCCAAAAGGTTTTCCTCCTTAATATGATGGTATGAACCCACTGAACCCACAAAGCCTCCCTATCCTCAAACAGATATCAAATCCTTTTTCCTAACAAGACTTGATTCCAAGTAGACAAATGTTTAACCCCTAAACCTCCTTTTTTCGATCTACAAACTTCACTCCATTTAACTTTTGCATGAAAAGTAGAGTCCACCTTCCCAACCCACAAAAAATTCCTAAGCTTAGACTCTATATCCCTAAGAATGGATGAAGGGAGAATGAAATGGGAAGACTTTTAAGAGTCCATTTGCTGATCCTAGTGTCAATTTTAACCAATAAGGGTTGACAGTCCCTCCTAGATAACCGACCTGTTAAGAGAGGAACACCCAAATATCTTATGGGAAGAACACCTTTCTTGAGACCTGAGATAAGTTCCATACGATGATTCAGATAATCCACATCAGAGGATAAGAAAAACTGACTTTTGGAAGGATTCATGTCCATGCCAGAAAAATTGGAAAATGTACATAAACTATCAAGTAAAGTTTGAGCTGAAAACAAAACTGCATGGCAAAACATCAAGAGGTCATCAGCAAATAAGAGATGTGTAAGTTTAAGGGCTTTGCATCGCCAATCGTATTTAAAGGAAGACTATTCTCTATACAAACTTTCAAATTCCTAGAGAATACTTCCATACAAATAATGAAGAGAAATGGAGATAAGGGATCCCCTTGTCTTAATCCCAACTTCCCTCTAAAAAATATTGTGGGAGTACCGTTAATCAAAATGGAATAAGAGGGAGAGGTTACACATTCTTTGACCCAATTAATGAACTGCAAAGGGAGGCCTATAGCTACTAAAGCATTAAAGAGGAAATCCCATTGAATAGAGTCATAGGCTTTTTAAAGGTCCACTTTAAAAGCACATCTCTTTTGATTATTGGAAAGATGATAATTCTTGAAAATCTCTTGAACCAACAAGATATTGTCCCCGATTCGACGGTTCTGAATGAAGGCAATTTGATTAGGGCTTACTATGTGAGGAAGAATCACTTTAAGCTGATTTGCTATGATTTTAGCAATCACCTTATAGAACATGTTGCAACATGAGATAGGACGATACTCTAACATTGTGGAAGGGTGAGTTGTTTTGGGAATAAGAGATATAAAAGAGGAATTGAGCTCTTTCAGAAGTTTTCCATGAAGGAAAAAGTCTTGAATGGCTTTGGTTACTTCCTCCCCAATGATATGCCAGGTGTGTTTGAAGAAAAACCCATAAAACCCATTCGGCCCAGGAGCCTTATTAGGATTGAGAGAGTTGAAAACCTCTCTTATCTCTTGGGTTGAAACTTCAGCTATAAGATAAGTGGAAAGAATTTCTGATAAAGAATGAGGGAAAAGATTGTCCACAAACTCTTTGGAAGAATGAAGGGCCTTTTTTTCCCCAATAGTTCCTTAAAAATATTGAAGAAACTGATCTTGAATCTCTTCTAGACCCACTATCCTGTTCCCATTTCCCACAACTGAAGAATAAATGTTATTTCTGTTTCGGTTAGCTAGGAGAGAGTTATGGAAGAATTTGGTATTTCTATTCCCTTCTCTGAGCCATTTAATCCTAAAAGATTGTCTAATGAAGGATTCCTGTTCCTCTAAAGCTCTAAATAACACGTTAATAGCCTCAGTTTCCGGAGCAATCAGTCTAGAAGATCCCTGTGACTGTCTCATTTGATCCTGAATGTTATTAAGAATAACTTGGCAATTTCCTACTCTAGCATTCACGTCCTCAATCTGGCTAGAGTTTATGATTTTGAGAGCTTTTTTGACCAACTTGAGTTTTGATCACAACACAATACATCAGAGTACCCTGAACTTGAGTGGCCCAAGCTTCCTTTACAGTATGAAGGAAACTGGGTTGAGAGGCTAGGAAATTAGAGAACTTAAAGGGAGAATTTCTCTTCTATTGGATAACAACAGACCTTACCACTAAAGGAGAGTGATATGAGATGTTAGGATTCTGAATTACAGAATAGGAACCGAGAAACCTAGTGCTCCAAACCGAGTTTATGAGAGTTCGATCTAACTTTTTAGCAATACGGAATTCTCCACTTTGTTTATTATTCTAAGTAAATCTAGGACCACTGGAGTTTAAATCAAACAAATCATTATTCTCAACACATTGTATGAAATCACTCATCCCATTCATGGCTGAGGAACTTATAGGATCCGCCTCATGAGGAAACAAAATGGCATTAAAATCTCCCGCAATAATCCATGGAAGGTTTCCTACCGATTGGTTAAGGTCTGAAAGCTCAGACCACAAATTTCTCCTATGTATGAGGTTATTAGCCTTATAAACACAGGACACTAAGAAATAATCTGAACAGTTCCTAGGGAACAATTCCAAGTGAATCAACTGATCTGAAGAGCTAAGGATAGAGCACATATAAATAGCAGGATTCCAAGCTAACACTATTATAGCATTCGAAGACTTATCGATATTACTAAAATAAGACCACCGAGGAAACAAAGAGGAGCAGATACTATTCCACAAAGAAGGAGATCTAATCCGAGATTCTATTAAACAAACAAAAGAAGCTGATAAACTCCTAACACAAGCTCGTACTGCTAATTTTTTTGGGATTATTTAAATCACTCACATTCCAAAAAACCATGTCCATAATCACTAAAAACTAGAACCACCAAAAACCAGAACCACCAAAAGCCAGCTATAAACCTACTTCTGTTTTTCCTCAACGTAAAGTCCCCCTCTGCCCCTCCCATAATACCAGGACTATCAGGAACCAATACAGATATAAGAGATGAAGGAATTGTACTTACTTGATTTTCAGCAGAAGAGATGCCATCCTCAAGGTCTCCACTAGATTCTTCCTGCTTCTGTTGATCCTGATGTTGAAGACAGGAACTCCCTATTGTGTTTGCATCGTTGTCTTTTAGAATTGTCATCTCATTAGTTTGATTCTTCTGTGGAGCACCTTGCCCCGTGCATTGCTCATTCTGAATCTTTGGTACTCGAATTTCCTCATTATTATGATCTGCCTTGTTAGAGAGCAGTCCCTAAGTTGTTGCCTGCTGAGTTGGTCCGATTGCTACCTTCTCCTTTCCCTTCTCCAGTTCTGTATTAAACCCACTCTCAAACACTCTGCCTGTTGGTGCCCATTGCTTCTTCTACATCTGTTGATTAGGCCTCCACTCATATTCTATTCTGATTTCCTTAAAGATTATTGGCCCCTCCTCATTGTACGTGGCTAGTTGGAATGAAGATGGCCAACTTCGATGGAGGTCTAACTCCACACACAACCGAGCATATGCTATCCTAGACATCCTTGCTATCTGGGAATCCATTACAAGGAGATGACCCACAGCACTTGCAATCCGTCCCAACCCTTCAATATTCCAATATTCGACTGGAATATTGTGGAACCTAGCCCACACCGGGGCAAACTTAATCTCTTCTTGTTTCCCCCATTCAGACACCATTTCAGCAGAAATAAGGGATTCCCTTGGATATGCGAAGGACCCTTTTCCAGCACCGAATTGAAACCGAGCTCATAATCAAACTTGAACAAGAAGTTATTTGATTTGGTAATTAGAATCACCTTGAGCCCAAATGCTACCCATGCCTTAGCTAAAGCCCTTTGAACTACTGGATAGGCAGGTCTTTTCCCTATGAAAAATCCGATTAGTGGTAACTTGAATTGTGTTGCACCCTTCTTTGCTAACTCTGGAGGGGGTATGAAATAGATCTACTCCTCCTTGACCTCTGGGGGGTAATAGGTTAAAGCATTATCGGAGGTGGATCCTGCCAAACCTTCGGAAACCACTGCCTTCCATAATCTAATGGTCCCCAGGTTTGGAAGATCTTGGGGCAAGGAAGAAGTGGTGTTAGTAGGAACCTTCACCTTGATACATTATTATCACAAATTAAATTTTGTTCATGATCATCAAAACTCTTGTATCACTATACAAAAGAGCTTGGTCTCACTGCAATCTTAAGATCCTTCAAGCCTCTCCTATCACTATACAAAATAATGATCTCATTGCAATATCACCGTCTATAAAATTGTTACAAGTATTTGTATAAATCAAAATAAATAATAGGTTAATTATTTTAGAAACAAACCCATCAAATTTTATGGTTTGATTCTCTTAAAAAGCCTGAAATTCTTCTTGCATAGCTTTTACCCAACACGCATGTGTACTTGCTTGAGAATAAGAAGTAGGAATTGCAGTATCAACTAAAGTAATAGAGAAACCACACTATTTAAGGGGATGAATAATATGGGTTGATCTTCAAAGAGCCACCAGAGTAAGTACCGGATCAATGTCGGGAAGAATTTGTAATGAAGGAGGCTGTCTTCGCTGATAGACACTTTTGAGTTTAAACTGCTCAATTATTAGTAAGATATCATCAAAGATAAGAAGTAGAATATTGTTGGAACGAGATAGATATTGCTAAAAATAGTAATATTTAAAAGAAAATCATATTTATGGAGATACACAGACGATTAGCAACAACATCATAACATAAAAGCCTTTTGTGAAATGCTATAGACCATAAAAGCACTTCTTACTGATTAAGACGTAAACTTGTGGGTGCTTATGAGGAGTTAAGTGAATAAAGAAAACATATCCAAATGTATGCAACTAATGGTTATCAAGATGCCTATCGAAAAGATGGTTGTAAGGAGAATCAAAATTCAACTGTTAAGAAGGTAGCCGATTTATGAAATGTATTGCAATGGATAAAGCTTCCACCCAAAATGTAGTCAAAACTTAAGACTTCAAAAGTAGTGTTTGAACCATATCCAATAAGTGTCAATTTTTTTGTTCAACCACCCCATTCAATTGAGGAGTGTAAGAACATGATCGTTGAGATGTAAAAGCTTTCTATTGCAAAAAAGGCTTAAAACTCATACGAAGTATATTCACCACCATTATCAAATTATAACACCTTAATGCAAGTTAAAACTTGTATCTCAATATAAGCTAGAAAAGTTTGGAAACCAGGAAATACCTCAGCTTTGGTGCATAGTAAATATATCCATGTGAAAAGACCATAGTCATCAATGAACTTCACAAAAAATTTATATTGCACATATGAAATGACCGTTGTAATATTCCAAACATCATATTGTATAATCTTAAAACATGTATTAGTATCACTACCATAAGTAGGGGAAGGTAAAATTTTACTTTTCCCTAGTTTACAAATTGGAAAATTAAAAGGAAATTGATTAACAGAACATTGATCCTTGTTACCAAAAAAAACCACTCTTTATTAAATTAAACAAAATCATATCATTTAGATGGCCTAATCGTTTATGCCAAACTGCAACCTTATTTTCAACGACAATAGAAGTCAAGGACAAAGGTTTAAGAGCATTAAATTGCTGTGGAATAATCTTCTCATTTTAAGCCCCTCTTGATCACCTTCCTCGACATTTGATCTTGCACAAGGTAATCGCTACGAGAGAAATGCACATCACAATTATTATCCACCATTTAACCAATCAAAATTAAATTAGTAGACAACCCAAGAGAGATAAATACATGACAAAAAGAAGGTCTAATATTACCAATAGTGGTAATTAGAAGTTTATTTCTATTAGTAACTTGAATATTTTGTGTACCAATATACTATCGTAGATTATGAAACAAATTAGATGAGCCAATCATATAATTAATTTCTACAAAATCAAGAGGAAGAGGTAGTATTAACTTGACCCTGCAGTCTAAGAGCAGAGAATGTAGTGAAATCATTTGTTCTACCATTTTTGGAGTAATAGTAAATTGATTGGTGCTAGTGCTTGTAGAGAAAGAACCAATAATGTGGGAATCTAAAATAGCAGCTTAATAGGCTTGTGCTTTTTGATGGTCTAGATATGTATGATAGTCCTTAATAATGTGTCTATTCTGCTTATTATAATTGCAAAATTTCTTGCTACAATTGCGGGCAATATGCTCAAACTGCTTACAACTGTAGCATTACATAAGTCCTTATCCACGATTCCTCAATTCCTCTCTTAGGCAGTATAAACAACATTGACAACCTCAAACATCTCCTTAGACCCACTTATGACAACTTGTATAGCCATTCTTTGTTCTTCACGTAATAATTTACCAAGACAGACATCCAAAGAAGGAATTGGATTTCTATTCAACAATCCAACCCGAGCGGTCTCAAATTATGGTCTCAGTTTCATCAAAAACTGATCTCGCTTACTTTCTTTATGAAACACTTGAAGGCTAGCTAAAGCCTCTTTAGAGACCTTAAGGTAGATAAAACCATAATAATATTGCTCCATAGAGAGATTACTTTGATTGAAATTATTCATCTTGAGTAAAACGTATCGCAATATCATCTTGATGGTAAATTCGCTTCAGATAATCCCACATATTCTTAAATGTACCAAACGAACACAAGTTGTTCACCATACGACCTTCTATAAATGCTCAAATCCAAAAAATAATCTAGGAATCCTTTATCTTCCATTAGTTAAGTTCCCTCTTGTCTGCAAGAGTAGGAGTAGTCCCAATATGATGTAACACGTAGGATATACCTTATTACGTGTCCTGGATCGTTCATTAAAGGGTTAAAAATGAAGGAAATATGGAATACCTGATTTCGGTTCCATCTAATGTTTCGAAGCAGTTTTCGAGGCCAAAACGAGCTCTAATCTCCTTGGACCTCCACGAAAAGTGATCACCGACACTCGTTTAACACCTTTCTATAGTTTTCTTAAGATGTAAGCGCTCTTAATGGGTCAGATGATCGGTATGCTTACGAATTACATAAGCAACTAAAGGAGACCTTAAGCTTTATATGTAGATTCCATATCGGGCTTCCCATTACAAGCTCGATATGGGTCTGGTCTATACTAATCGAGATCTATTTTTCTCCAGGACTTCAACTCATTAATTTAGATCATTTATTGGGCTACTTTATTACCTTTATTTGGATCAAATTACGTAACTTAACTGATAAGTTATTAAAAAACTGAAAGTACAATTAATAATTGTCCAATATTATGGAGAAGGACAAAATTGTCCAACATTCTCCTCCTTGGACAAGCTTTAATTGGAGTTATGACTCAAGTTTAAAAATAGTTTAAAAATCGGTTTAGTCACACTACTATATTAGTACCAAATTTTAAAAATTAAAATATTCGATCCAAAGGTAATGAAAGTCCAACATTTCGTTCTGCAAGGCTTTCGATACCGAAAAATATCAAACACAAGTGTCATGTGCGGCACAGGTTCAATATAATCATGAATATCTAATACCTCACTAACATGGATGGGAAAATAGAGTGTGGCAAACTAGGATGATACCTATATGATCTAAAATGTATCATCTTCGTTTGTAGGTCTCAATTTCTCGAACTTTATGAAAAACTGTAGTGCTAAACTGCAGCAAAGAAATCCTATTTTCTCTCACCAAATGCTAAACAGCATTAGAGAAAACTTGTTTTCTCTCATCGAATGCTAAACAATATTAGAGAAAACCTTTATATTCTCCAACTGAATGCTAAACTACATTAGAGAACCTTTATGTTCTCCAACTGAGTGCTAAATTACATTAGAGAACCTTTATGAGATTAAAAACCTATATCCCCCTATGTCATGTTAAATTTATGGATATCCGTACTAAATTGTGTGTGTCAAAATGACATAGGCTCAAGGTCAATCTTTATATATTCCCAATGACCTTAAAACACTTAAGATCAACATAAATCCTAAGACTTTCTTATGTATTATGACTATACACAAGAACAGTTATTATTGAGGATAAAAAGATGATTATCTATATTAATAAATAATCATAATGGCATAATACATCAAAATGTACAACCTTTTAAAGGAGCAAATACAATGATCCCTAACTACTGCTGTCTAAGGACTTTAACACGCCCATACTGGATACGTGTCTAACAAACACTAGTGGGCAAAGTCCTTTAGTCAATGGATCAACTAACATCTCCTTAATCCTGATGTGCTCCACTTCAATGTCACCCTTTTGAATCAACTCCTTTATGTTCAAGTATTTGACCTCTAAATACTTAGACCCTGTAATATTCTTGTTGTTGTTACTGAACAACACTGCAGCAAGATTATCACAATAAAACCGAATGGGTCTAGTTATCGAATCTACTACAAACAACTCAGAAATCAAGTTTTTTAGCCAAACTGCCCGTGTACAGCTTCATAACGTGCAACAAACTTTGCATGCACAGTCGAGGAAGTTACTAGTGTCTACTTGACACTCTTTCACAATATTGCAACATCTACCAACATAAAAAAAGTACCATGAAGTGGATTTACGATCATCCAGACACATAGCAAAATCGAAGTTTGTATTCCCTGTAAGGTTTAAATCATTGACTTTCCTGTATGTCAATGTATAATCCTTGGTACCTTTTAGGTATCTCAATACTCGCTTAACTGTATTCCAATGGTCTACACCTGGGTTAACTAGATATCGACCCAGTAGTCCGAAAACAAATGCAATGTTCGGTCTAGTGCACACTTAGGCATACATCATACGATCAACTGCACTAGAATACGGGATATTCCTCATAGGCTTTCTCTTAACTTCATTCTTTGGACACTGTGCCAAAGTTAATCTCTCACCATGAGAGATAGGTACTACAACAGGTTTACAGTTAGCCATATTAAACTTTTGTAATACTCGCTCAATGTATGCTCTTTGTGAGAGGCTTAATGAGTGTTAAGATCTGTCCTAGTAAATCTATATACCGAGGGCAAAAGATGCTTTACCTAAATCCTTCATGTCAAAGTGTTTGGCCAAAAGTTGCTTTACCTCATGCAACATGGTCAAATCAACTGACGCAAGGAAGATATCATCCACGTACAGTAATAGAAGGATAACTTTGCTTCCCTTGGTCTTATAGTATATGTAACATCCCACCCCCGACAGGAAGGATAAAATAGTAAATTTGGCATAGGATGAGACGAATTGGAATGACATAGGACTGTTCATGCATACTGGTACTAGTGAACAGTGAAATCTGTGCACATGCATACATGCCATTCCCGGTAATTGGGCCTAATGCAATTTTATTGTGTTTAACGTGGTTATTGGGTTTGAAAAATTATTCTGAGTGAACCATTGAGTGTTTTATCTTTTAAGGGAATTTTAGGAATTTTTCTGGAATTTTCCGGAGAAAATTCCTGGACCGGAAAAAAATCGCCAAGTGGCGAACCGGTTGATTTTCTACTGTTATTTGGTACTAAACTATTGAATATTTTGGTGGGACCCAAAAGTGGACCCTTAAAACTTGTTGGAACCGAAATTGGGTTGATAAATTCCTTGGATTAATTTATATCAAAGACCATTTATTACTTTGACTTGTCTTTTTTTTTCTTACACTTGACAAGTGTCCATATGACACCTCACCACACCAATTAATGCCTACTTATCCTCTCTCGGTTATTGTCTTCATAAAGGAGTGAAATATGCATTTTGATTGTTCATTTTACTCACCAACCGAAACCTACTTCTTTTTTTCACTCCTCCATCGATTTTTGGTTCTCTCCTCAAAGTGTTCCTATTTCCTCCAACCAAAGAGCTCTTCTTCTTCTTGCAACCAAGTTAGTTTCTTGTTATGGAGAACAAGTGTTAGAGGAAGTGGTGAGAAAGAATAACAAAGAAAGAATTGAAGGAATTGAAGAGTGAAAGCTAATTAGGTAAGTTGTATAGTTAAGTTTCAATTATGCTTTACTTATGTAGTTAATGAATCATGGTTGTTAGATGCATTCAATGGGAATTTTGGTGTAATGATGACAAGTATTGTTTGAATTGGTGGGTATAAGGCTAGGTTTATGTATGACTTGAAAGTAGTATGATTGAAGTGTTTTTAGCTTGATTTGAATGGAATATTGATGATTATTCTTGCATGGAAATGTAAGAGGTAAGTGCTGCCAAATTATGGTAGGTATTCCTAGTGAATGTATGATTGATATAGGGACTGATTTTGTGTCCAATTGGGATGCTTATGGTAGTAGAATTTGAATTGGCATGATAGGAAGTGTATTGGAGAAGTAAAGCTGAAAATTGG
>JAOTBA010028184.1:0-17727 GCA_025629845.1 Erythroxylum squamatum
TCTTAGAAAAGCTCTACTGACAAAAGCTCTACTGATAAAAGCTCTACTGATAAAAGCTCAACCAAACGGGCCCTTAAGATAAAATGAGATGTAAGCCTTATTTGGTAAATAGCTTATTTGGCTGATTAAAAGGTTTTAATTGTTCGACCATGTTAGATCGTTGATAATTATGTTTGATAATCAGCTAATTGAGTTGGCAAATTAAACTCAATCCGCTGATTTTGAAAATGTTACTATGAGGAACGTTTTCCTCTGGCGACTGAGAAATTAAGGAACTAAAAGACTATCATATCCAAAAATAATTACAAATTACTTAAAGAGATAAAGATAAATAAATAGATAGAGATATAAATTTGAT
Organism: Erythroxylum squamatum; assembly: GCA_025629845.1. Classification (NCBI taxonomy): domain Eukaryota; kingdom Viridiplantae; phylum Streptophyta; class Magnoliopsida; order Malpighiales; family Erythroxylaceae; genus Erythroxylum; species Erythroxylum squamatum. The sequence continues at coordinate 359 of JAOTBA010028184.1, forward strand.
TTAATTTATACAAAAATTTCAAAGTTAATCATTAAATTAAAATTTTAAAATATTTAATATGAAATAAAAAATTTCAAAAAGTAAATACTTTTATATTTGTTATATTTAATTATATTACATTAATTAATTTTGTATAGACTCGATATTTAGGTCCCTTTTTATGTCAATATTTAGTATATAATATTATTATTATTTGTATATCGTCTTTAATTCAATTCAATTTAATCTAAAATTAATAAATCAAATTTAAATTAATTATTTTTATATAAGTTTAAAATTTCAGAGATTAACAAAATTGTTTTTCAAAATAATTTTATTATAATTTAATATATTAAAAATATAGTTTCAATTTTTAAATTTTAAAAAATTAAAATATAAAAAATTTATATTTCCTTAAATTCGAAATTAAATCAATATCGTTTTTACAAACCCAATTTCATATTAAGCACGTTGGTGCTACATTTAAAGAAAAACTGCTGGTATAATCCAACCGAACCCATTCTCAAGCTTATTTTTAGTGATATTTTATTGATCTCTCAACCTTTCATGATACAAATTCAACAGGATATCAGGAACTTTTTAATCGAGCAAATTTATCATTGAGAACTTGTATTAAGAGAACTTTTAGTGTTCTTAAGGCTCGATGAAAGATATTAGAGAAAATAATGATGTTGACTTCTTTTGCTCTATTTAAATTCTTGTGAAAATATTAAAAAAATACTAAAATATAAGTTAATACTCATGTCCTTGTAAATCTTTTTCTTCTAAGATATATTCTTATATGTCATTTTACACATAAACAACTAATATTAAACCATAAATAACTAATACTAAACCATTAATTTTATCAAACATCCTTAAATAAACAGTTGATGTTATCTGCTGATCAAATAAGCTATATTAATCTAATGTTGACTAACCGCTAATAGAATCAGCTAATAATTAATGCAATTTGTTGATTGCCAAATAAGGTCGTAATGTGAAACTCTCCTATTTCATCTTATTCCATTCCATTTTGTTATAAATCTTCATCTAAAACGATAAAATAATATATCATTTTATTTCATTCCACCCAATCAAACATAGTCTAATAGACACAAAATGAAAAACTTAAATGAGAATCAAACATTTAACTAAAAATTTATTGAGACAAAAGTTAATTAACAATATAACAATAACAACATCATCTTAATAAAACTTTCCTTTATATTTTTATAAAGAGATTTGAACTTTTGACTTTATAATCCTAAAGTCCTAAAGTTGGTTTAAGGCTCTATCTAATTGGTTATTGAAATCAATGCTTCCTGTAAACCTTCCGTGAACTGTGATGCACTGGATTACACCTCCATAATCCGCGCCATCCAAATATTTTAAAATTCTCCGTTCGAACAAAACTGTCCATCGCCATCAACAAAACCCGAATTCCGACGGCCTTCGATGCCGCCTGTTGACTCCGTTACACTATGGGGCCCGGTTTCATTTTCAGTTATGAATAAAAGATATTATTTCCTTAAATTTCGGGGTTCTTCGTTTGACGCTTGATTGACTTTTCTTGTTTGAATTTTGAATTGATCAGGCTTCACTGGATCAGTATCTCGCCATTAATGGTAGGTTAATCAATTAATTTACCATAATTTTATGTGATAAACTTTGTTTTAGTTTCCAATTAAAGTCATAGATTATAGTGTTCTTTGATCGTTTGAGGAATTCTTGGATGCATGAAAGTGACGTGAGAGATTTTTGAGAGTTGGAAGTGTAGAGTGAAAGAGCCTTGCAAGTTATGATTTTTACCATTCAAATATGGTCAGTTGGTGTTTGGCCGGTGAGAAAAATGGAGAAAATTTTTAATGCTTTCTGTTTTTTTTTCTTAAATTCAAGATTCTGATCGTATGTAGTTGTTCACTAATCAATCATCTTCTTCAGTAACCCATCGAGCAACCGAGTACTTCATCACTGATTCTGTGAGTTTTAAGGTTTCAAGAATTCCACAAAATCGATTTAGGTTGTGGTGATCAGTCTTGAATCTCGATGTTTTTTTTAGTACAGAAAGGTTTTTATTACTTAATTATCAGGTTGGTCCTTGGAAGAGGAGAGATAATAGGGTTTTGAGAAATGAAAAGAGCAGGCTAATTTGGTCTTCAAGGTCGCTTGCGATTTTACTATTTCAGCATGATGGTTTTGTTTCGGGTTCTGGGAGTCTTGTTACTAGGACAGTTCAGGTCGCTGAAAACTTTTCCATTCTGTACGAACCCGTTGCTTCTTCAAGGATGCAAATAATATACAATTTTCAGACCAGATGTTTTAGCGTTATGATGGAATTAACCCATTTTGTGTGTTGAATCTCGCGCGCCATTTCAATCTTTAAGTGCTTAAAACGTATTTTCTGGTTTCTAATTTTGGTATTCTGCTTCAGGTAAAGTGACACCCTCTTCAGAATTTCAAGTACACCATTTGCTGTAATGCGGTTTCTGGTTTGAGACAAATAGATGAAAAAATTGTTCTTTTTTCGATCTTCATCTAACAAGTGTGATGGGAGTGCTGATTCTCCAACTTCTGCTGGCAAGCAAGTCTACTGGGAAATGCCAGCAGAAGGAGGGCTAAGCAATCAGTGTATAGATAAGGCTGATATCGATTTCAGGAGCGCCGGGGGCTTTTTCTCAAAGTCTCGAAAGCAAGAACGTGATAGCCCCAGTCCATGTCTTAGAAGGAGCCAGTCCTCGTTATCAGATTCAATTTTCGCCCATGCTCTGGAGCAAAGAAAATTTCTTTGCACAGATGATCAAACTGGCTCTCCCTCTAGTGTTTCCAAGCACTCTCGTCAGCAGCAGTCCGGTGATCATGCATCTAGGTGAGGCATTCGATTAAGATGTTACATCTTTTTAGTTGGAGAGAAATTATGTAGTATGAGCTGCATTTGTGTGCCTTGCTTATAATTATTTAATTGCTTCCTGAGGTTAGTTTGCTGGTTTCTGATTACTAGGTGGGTTCTTACACCTGAGAAGCAAACCAAGACAAAGAGATATGAAATGACATCTACATTAAATGCATGTGGACCGGAGAGACTTGGTTCTTCAGCTTCTTCTCAATCTCATCATGACTCATCGACAAACTCTTCATCTAGTAATGTCTCGAGTAAGGTTTTGGATCGCTACGTTGATGGACAACAGCTGTACGAGGCTAGAAGCAAACCCAAAAGCAATCCTGCACCTAGTAAATATACTGGGAATGGAAATGCTGGTGCGAAACTTCCACCACGAGTCCAATATACAGCCCCTTCCTCACCAACAGGTAGGGTCAAAGATAAATCCAGGTCTTGTTCATTTAGGGATGCTAAAAGTGCCTGCTTTTCTCCCAGAGATTGGGTGGAGCATGGTTTTGGTCATGAATCTCCAAGCACTATTGCAAAAAACGTAGTTGAGAAACTTTCCCAAATTCATGCTTTCCCCAAGGCAAGTGCTAAGGAGTTTGACCGTGATATTCCAAGCACAATTGAGGATATCTATAGTGGATCCATGAATAGATGCTTCAATTCAAAAATGGATACTCCTGCCCAAAAAAGTTTCTCTATGGATCAAACTTATGATGCCATTGATAGCTATTATGCAGAAGATATCTCAGGGTGTCAGAAACAAAACAGTTCTCTACCGGACAACATTGGTGATGTGAACTCTGTTGCAAATGAGGATGCTCTAGATGTGGAACTGCAACGAAGATCAAAGGAAGCTGAGGAGAGAGTAGTTTTCCTTTCCGAAGAGCTTGATCAGGAAAGCTTTCATCAAGATTGGGGATTTGATGTCCCATTATTGGTTCAGACTATTAGAAACTTGATGGCTGATAAGGTAAGCTTGGCAATTGAGGTATCAAGTTTTTTGAAGTCTTGGATTGCTGAGAGGGATTCTGCAATGGAAGAGTTTAGATTGGCAAAAGCAGAACTAGAGTCTCGCACCCAAAGATTAGAGAAGGAGAAGAGTGAGTTGCAAACAGCACTAGAGAAGGAACTAGACAGAAGGTCAAATGATTATTCTACGAAGCTTGAAAAGTGCCAATTTGAGGAGCATAGACTTCGTGAAAGGGTTAGAGAGCTTGCAGAGCAGAATGTGTCTCTCCAGATGGAAGTGTCTTCTTTTCATCAGAGGGAAACAGAAAGCAAAAGTATGATAACACATTCTGAGCAGCAAATCAAGCATCTGACTTCAAGGATAGAGGACGTAACTGGGGACAACCAAGATCTAAAGCAGAAATTATCTGAATTGGGAAAGAAGTACAAAGCAGTACAGGAAGATCTATATTGTGTCAAAAGAAAATTTGAACAGAAGGATCTCGAGTGCAAAGAGGTGCAGAAGTCTGTCACTAGATCATTAAGAACCTGTAGTGACCAAGAGAAGACAATTGTTGGTTTGCGGCAAGTTTTCAGTGAGGAATTTGAGCAGAAGCAGTCGCTAAGCACGTTTGATAAGCAAGTGGAAAAAATGCAAATGGAGCAAATGAGATTGACTGGAGTAGAGATGACTCTGAGGAGGGAGGTGGAATTTTGTAGGCTTGAAATTGATTCCCTTCGAAGTGAGAACATCAATTTGTTGGATCGCTTGAAGGATAAAGGAAAAGAGATTGATGCAGTAACTTTCAAGCTAGATGATGAAATGCAGACCCGTGTATGCTGCTTGCAAAATCAAGGTCTAGGAATGCTGAATGAAAGTGCAGAACTGTGTTCCAAGTTACTGGAATACATCCAAGGAAAATCTGGCCAAATTTCAGAGTCAAAGAAGGGCACTGAATTTGCAACCAGTGGTTTAGATGGGCAGTTTCTTGTTGAATCTGACATGAAAATACAAGGTTTCAAGCGTGGAATGGAAAGCCTAACAAGGAGTTTGCAGACAGTATCTTCTTTGCTGCGGGAGAAGTTCAATCTGGTTGCTTTGAAACCTCATACACCATCAAACAGTGAATCAAAACAACTAGATTATCAAACTACTGATGTAAGTTGCTTTATACCAGCGATATTTAACTTACTATGAAGTACATACGAAAAATGTTAGACTAACAAGCACGCTGTCATTCAAGTTCAATTTTAATTGAAATTAGTTATTTTCATTTTCATTTGCTTAAGAAACGGGAACTCTAGCTGTTCAAAGTTATCTTTGTAGAATTTTGTTTCTAATGTTTCCTTCCATTTGCACACCAGAATGCAAGAATTGAACTTAAAGCTGAAAGTTTACTTACTACTTTACTGAGAGAGAAGCTGTACTCCAAAGAGAGTGAAGTTGAGCAGTTGCATGCTCAAATAGCAGCAGCTGTCAGGGGGAACGACGTACTCCGATGTGAACTCCAAAATTCTCTGGACAACCTTTCTTTTGTCAATAACAAGTTCAGAGACTTAGAACTTCAGGTAACCTAGAACATCATCATCTCCACCTCAATTAGATTATGGTTGGTGCAACATGCTATGTGCTTTGGTTATGGTTACCTGCATGTGTGGAAGTAGTAATTTGTTTGCACATCATTGGTAGCTTTAGGAATAATGATTATTTGGTATACTTTCAAATAATGTTATTCCATTGTATATGTAGTGTACTTCCATCCATGCAAGGGCTTAATGCTAATAACGAGACATCAAATCATTTGTTTTGTTGACTTGTTTGTGGATTTTCTCTGTATTCTTCTGAACTAATATAGGCCTATTCAACAGATGCCAAAGAAGGACGATACTATAGGTAAGCTTCAAAGTGACTTGCAAGAATGCACAAAGGAACTAATAATCCTTAAGGGGATGCTACCTAAAGTTTCAGAGGAGAGAAATTTGATGTGGGAGGAAGTTAAGCAATATAAAGAGAAGAACATGCTGTTGAACTCAGAAGTCAACATATTGAAGAAGAAGATAGAGGCCCTTGATGAAGATATACTTCTAAAGGAAGGTCAAATTACCATCCTTAAAGACACTCTAGGCAGCAGAACTTTTGACCTCCTTGCTAGTCCAGATTCTACACAGGACTTTCTGCTGAAATGAAAATTTATCTACAAGTCACAATACCATACTATAGAAACATTTCCTTGCGTTTCCACACTTTCTTTCCTTCTTTCTATTTTTCTTCTTCCTTTTCTTATATGAGTGTCCTCAATAGAAACGGGTAAGATGTGTAAGATGTGAAGTCCTAGACTTACCCCTCATGATTCTTTTTGTACAAGACCAGTTTTCACAGATGTATGTAGTTGGTTTTCTTGCTCTTCAGAGTAGAGATGAGGAGCTAAATGTGTAGATGAAACAAAGTTAAACCAATTTGATGTTTCCATGTAAGAAGCTGCATATGATATAATATGAAGAAATTGATGAAGTTCATCGAATGTACACCGAGTCTACAACTGAAGGTACAGATCAACATAGTACAACCAGGTAATTACAAGAACACAAGTAAATTAAGCTTCCAAGTCCACAAGTTCCAATAAGATAGCTGGCCTTCAATTATGCTAGAGCAAGTATTCGAAATGGTGTGATTTTTTTTTCCCCTTTTTGGAGGTAGGTTATTAGCATATCCTGAAGCACCCATGTGGAGAATCATAAGGGCGCTGACTTCCAGAAGTCGATAGGCTTGCGTTGCTGAGGAAAAAAGATCAAGTTTTCCAATGTAAACATCAAGAAGAATGGATAATGTAAAGCAAAAACTGCAGAAGTAATTGACATTTTCTGCTGCTGAAAGTTCAACAGAAATGATGTCAATAGTGGAAAATATATACATACATAATATTGTTTGCAATGGTTATGCCCTATATCCGATAGCAACATAACCCAAATCCGACCATCCGTTGCTCCTCATTTGTATCCATAAAACTTATTATATACGAGAAGGTGTACAATAGACTAGTTTAAGTTTGAATCTGCAGATCCTACAGATAAACGCAGGCTGATATCCAGCATAAGTTCTACTATGTGCTCTACTTACCAACTTGACATTCAAAAGTGAATTAAATCGGCCTGAGAATGGGTTTCCAGATGGTCAACTCTAACTGATATATCATTCAATCAAAGCTATAATCACATGAACTATTTCTTAGTTTAGTGGCTACGATATCCCAAGTCAACTTAATATAATTTACCTTGTCAATGGGAATCTTTGCTCTGACTGATTCAATCAACGAGAAATCAATATCAGCCACAGTAATCCCGGTTGAAATTCGGTCTGTGAGAAAGAAGTGTAAATAATTGTGAATGTACCAAAGCAGTACTATACCTGGGTGATAAACAAGAGAAATTTGCACTGACATAATTTTACAAGGGAAATTCTACATCTTACCATGCAATCGACCAACAATAGTTCCCCAAGGATCAATGATTAAAGTGTCACCGAAGCTTTCTCTTTTATCATTGTGATGTCCAGCTTGTGTAGCAGCTATCACCTGACATGTAAACCACAGAATCAACAAAAGGCAAGATTCATACATCAAAGATACACTAAGTTGTTGAGCAACATCAGATAGGAAGTATCTAGCAAACTGGATAACGGAATCGAATGTATTGAACACGTATAATTGATAAATATTTATATTGAATTAGCATGATAATGAGTTTCATACGTAGCATTGAGTCTCAATTGCGCGAGCACGAAGCAAAATCTCCCAGTGTGCCTCACCAGTTATTTTTGTAAATGCTGAAGGCACCAACAAAATCTGCAAGTTAACAAGATGTTCAAGTTTTAGTAAGCAGCCAGGAAAAAACAATTCTTGCACAAAGGTATGAACGCAATTCATACCTTGGCTTCATGTTTGAACCTGAGCTGCTGGTAGAGCTCAGGGAATCTCAAATCATAGCAAACTGAAATACCCAATCGTCCTGCAGGGCTATCAACTGCAACTACTTCCTTCCCTACACATAAACCCGCATCGATTACCATTAGTATACATAGCTTACTGATTGTCAGGCTTTATTCTTTCAGATGTGCAAACAAGCAACTAAATGCACGGTTATTACCAGCCTCTGTGAAGCTGCTTTCCTTGTATACCCTTCCACCGGGAACATCCACATCAAACCTTCATATAGAAAACATTCTGTCGGCATATCATATCCATGAAACTAATCCTTGATAAGCTCAACATATTTCAAGCAACTTTACTTCAGATGTAGGCACGGAAATAATAGCAAATAAATGGTCAATGATTCGTTCAAATGTCCCGACATTCAGGATGCAGTCTTTCCTAACAGCCTTTCCACAGTGAAGCCACAAACTATATCGATTGATGCTCCAGGACAATCATGGGAAAATAAGAAACCAAACCCCAAATGAAGTAACTTACAAGTGTATTTTACTGTATGTACTTCTGATCTTTCCATTGTTATCAACAATAACATGAGTGTTTCGCAAGTGTGCATCATCGGATCCTTTTTCTTGGAAGCCTCCAAGGGACAACCAAATTCCTGACTCCCTGCAATTCACAAATGACATGTGAAGCACAAGTCAATAGGAATGCATATCCAAGTTATACCGATTCCAGGTCAACGGAAATCGCCGAAAGATTATAAAGTATTATTACCTATAGCACCTAATAGTTCAACAATAACCAAAAACAATGTAGAGGGTAACTCAATTCTAGTCACAACCTTGCAAGAGAGCAGTACTGTTGCATAATTGGTCCATCCAACGGTTCTGCAACTTTCACACTATCCCCATCTTTTTCACCAATATATGAGAAGCTTTCAGGAAGACACAGCAACTTTGCCCCAGCAGATGCAGCTTCCTTTACAAGTTCAAACTCCAAATTTATCACTCTAAAACTATACAACTAGCATATTATCATGAAAATATCCCAAAGAACAATCACCAGACTATGTTCAACAATCACCAGACTATGTTCAAGCTACAAACTTGTAATCACCACAAGGATCGGATCACTAAAGAATACTTGTAGAATTAAATAAAGAGCGTGACTTGACTTCACCTTGACAAGGCGAGAACAGGTGGCGAAGTTGGTGGCCAGATCATTGATCGAAGTCATCTGGGCAGCCGCCACTTTGACAGACTGAGCCGCCATGATGGGCACGCCGGCGACGGTGGTCGAGAAAAGAGGCTTTTGCTGGCTGTTTATAGTCAAATGGGTGGGGTTAAGACAGAAGGGCATTGTTCTGCTCAGCTCAACTGTCGTTTTGTATTTGGTCACTTCAAAACAATTTCCTTTTTTTTTTTGTCTTAGGTCCTTCAATTTTTCTTAATTGCAAACAAGTGTCTCTCATACGTCATATTTTACTAACTTGCTTAATATTTTAAATTATGTCAATCATGCCGAAGCTAATCCTTAGTGCATTAATATATATGTCATTCAGAAACAATCTCTCTACTAATTAAGAATAAGGTTACGTATTATTAAACATTTTCAAACTCTGCGTTTTAGCAATATTTTTACTGGATATTGTTGTTGTTGTGGTGTGTATATATATATATATTCCTTTTAAACTATATGATATATTTCTAAAAATAAATAAAAAACTTTAATTAAAATCGACATTTGAAATCTTTAATCTTTAAAATTAGGGTAATAATAACAATTTCAAAATCTTGCAACAAAATTTTAAAAAATTTTCCTATGAATTTATCAAAAACAATCTCTCTGACAATTACAAATAAAGTTAAATATATTTTTTAACCTTAGCAAATCTTGTTTTAACGAAATTACTGCTGAAAGGTCACGCGAAAAAGAAATTGACTTTACTCGCACGAAAAAAGAGCACCATCAACTGAAGAACGAATCCGAAGGCTACAAAGGGTCAAAAGATGAACCCAAAAGTTGTTTTTATTGTAACAAACCATTAACCTATAAAATATTATCTCTAATAATAGAACTTGTTCTTAAAAAAAGCTAAAATTTGTTTGAATTAATCAAAAACTAAAAAGAGAAAAAACATATTAAAAACAAAAAATTATTTACTATATAAGGATAATAGAAGATGAGGCGTTGAACTAAAATAGTGGGTTTGTTGGAGGACTCAAATTAAAAACCTAAAAAATAATAAAAAGGAAAAAAAAATGTAAAGCCAACTTGCTTATATAAAAAAGCATGAAACGACAAACAACTTATCACGGAAGCCCATTTATTTTATTTATTTTTAGATAAAGTCAATGACATATCTCTCTAATTCTCTCTCTCTCCCCTTGTCCAGATCCGAACTTTATTTAATGGCTTTTCTTTTTCCATTTTCTTTTTTATTTCTCGTCCGATAGAAGTTAGAACATTCCAAATCACTTTTTTGTGTCTACGTTGATTCTCACATGTAAATTGTTTTCTGGGTCTTTTTCATTCTTGCCCGATGATTTGAGAATCATAAGATTTGGCTGTTCTACTCCCTTTTTTTTCTTTTCTTGAAGGGTTTGTTTTTAACTGGATTGGTGATGTAAATTCTTTATATGTAGAATGATCGTTTATTCTTTTGTTTTGTATGTTTCAGATTGATGGTTTCTGGGTTTTGGTTATCATGACAAGATCTATCATCACCATATAGATTCACCAGGCATGTCTTTTTGTTTTGGTCGTCTGGTTTCATGTCATTTTTCATGTTCTTGTGTTGACATTTCAAAAGGGGATTTTAATTAGACTTATGTGAGGAGGATATGTGCTATGAATGTGCCTGATCAGATGGAGGTCAATTTTGATTTTTTGCTTAAAACTTATAATTCATAGTTTAGGGAGTTTTTATTAAATTGTTAGAAATTGAGTTGAGTATGTTGCTTTTTTGATTCTTGCCTCAGCCTTGTATAGTTTTGTATTATGGGATTTCCATACATGACTGGTATTGGGTAGTTAACACATACAGCTCACTAGCATTTGTGCTTTGTTTATTTGGATTCTTGTTTAGTTGTACCATTTTTACGCTGCAGATTAATGGTGTCTTCGTTAATTGAAGATTGTTTGATTTTTGAAACTTTTGGAGCAAGTTTGGAGATTGAGAGGACTGCAGAATCAAGATTGGTATTTTATAGAGGTCTTGATTTGAGGAATAGTTTGGTTCGAGGGTTATTTGGGCAAGAACATGTGAGTGATGGTATCAGCAACATTATTGAAGATTGTTGCTCCATGCTGGAGACCTTCTGTTAATGGTGAAAATTCTAGTAGAGGTGGAGATAACGGTGGCCGGGCTGATGGCTTATTGTGGTATAAAGATTCAGGATATCATGTTAATGGGGAGTTCTCAATGGCTGTAATTCAAGCCAACAATGTACTGGAAGACTATAGCCAACTTGAATCAGGGCCACTGAGCTCACTTGACTCAGGTCCTCAAGGAACATTTGTTGGAGTCTATGATGGACACGGTGGTCCTGAAGCTGCCCGCTTTGTTACTGAGCACCTGTTTAAAAATCTGAAGAGTATGTTCCTCCTTGCTGAAGTTTATGGAAAACATGAAAAATAAATAGAGCTAAATGAATAGAAAGCACTTTCTTGTACTAATTTATTTGACCTTATACTCACTTTTCATGTCAGGGATTAAGCGCACTCCTTTGTCAGATTTAATATTATTTCTTTTCTCTTTGCTAATTTAGGTTTTAAAGGTTCATATGGCTGATGCCTACGTTTACTGACTTGAAATTAATGGTGCAGAATTCACATCAGAGAACCATGGAATGTCTGCAGATGTTATCACTAAGGCGTTTTTGGCAACAGAAGAGGAGTTTCTCTCTCTAGTGAAAAGCCAATGGCTGAATAAGCCACAAATTGCTTCTGTTGGTGCATGTTGTTTGGTTGGTGTTGTTTGTGGTGGACATCTATACATTGCAAATGCTGGAGATTCTCGGGTGGTGCTAGGGAGACTGCAAAAGACTGTTAAGGAGGTCAAGGCTGTGCAGTTATCATATGAGCACAATGCATGCATGGAATCCGTGAGAGAGGAGCTGCATTCATTGCATCCTGATGATCCGCAAATTGTAGTTTTAAAACACAATGTGTGGCGTGTGAAGGGTCTGATTCAGGTAACTTCGCAAACTTTGTCAGACATTTGTGCCTTGCTAAGTTGTTTGTCAACTAGTATGTCTTTGTCTTCAACTAGAATCAATTGAAATTGGCCAGGAATTAGTCTTGCTATGAGTGTGGATGAAAACTGATCATCTTAGTCAAGTCGTGACTTTAATATCTCACGTATTAATAGTAGTTCTTAAGTGTTTAGTTATTTAACTGATTTCATCTTGATAGAGTATATTGGATTAATTGATGAAGGCATAGTTCACATGTGTAATTGATACATTTTAATTGTAAATTATCATGATATTGCATTTCAAACTTTTACTGTGCATATTTAGTGTGTATGCCACAAAATCTGCGTGTTGCTTCGAAAATCAGAAGATGTTAGTTACCCTGCTGATGAAAATCTGTTGCTTCTTCAGGTCTCAAGATCCATCGGTGATGCCTATCTCAAGAGGGAAGAATTCAATAGGGAGCCCCTATTGCCTAAGTTTAGACTGCATCAATCGTTCGATAGACCAATTCTTAAAGCTGAGCCAACAATTTCTGTACATAAACTCCACTCTGAGGATCAGTTCCTAATATTTGCATCAGATGGCCTATGGGAACATCTAAGCAATCAGGAGGCAGTAGATATTGTCCACAATTGCCCGCGTAATGTAGGATTTTGTTTTGTAGTTTCAAATTCCATTTTCATTAAATATGTGTTCTTCTTGTTGTTTGACTCCGATAATCAAATTCAGAGGTTGATTCCCTCTACAATTAGTGACTTTCTTTTTATTCTTCTGACTTTTTTGTATCTTCTTTAAGCGTTCAAATTCTAAGCAATTGGAATCTTTTTTATGTTTGCAGTTTGCTTTAGCATTTACCATCACACTACCAAACATAGTCTGTTTTGCACATTTGCATTACTTTTATTGCTAAATAGCTATCTCTTAGAAGATTGGTTAACATGTCAAAAGATTTTAGCTACTCTAGTTCTTATTTGGCGGGATGCATGTTAATTTTAAAGTTAGTTGTGGATAAATTTTGATGGCATCTATGTTCCTGCAGGGTATTGCAAGAAGACTTCTGAAAGCAGCCCTTCAAGAAGCAGCAAAGAAAAGAGAAATGAGGTACTCGGACTTGAAAAAGATTGATCACGGTGTGAGGAGACATTTTCATGATGACATAACAATTATAGTTTTGTTTCTTGACTCAAATCTGATCAGCAGCAGCTCTTTCCGTGGCCCCCTACTTTCGGTCAAAGGAGGTAGCGGTATCTCCGGAACTGCCAAAACTTAGCCGAGAAGTTCCAAACATATATGGCACTCAAGTCTCGATTCCTTCTCTTGTATCCAGAAACGATTTTTTCGTTTATAAAAGAAAAGAAAGGTTTCTCTCTACCTTTTCTCTTCATTTTAAGTAGTATAGCCACCGGTATGATCTTTAGAATCACATCAATAATTTCATAAGAAGCTTCCATAGGTAGTAGTGTTAATGCTGGTGGATGACTCAGGAAAAGCTTATGGCTATTAGTTATGTTACTGGCATCAAGGGTATTGCTAAATTCTTGACATTGGAACTTCAGGGTTACTTGAAATCTTTTCTCAATCAATTTGAAAATCAAACACATGAACATCTCTTCAGGCTTCAGTTCAACTCTTAGACCCCTTTGAAGTGCAACATTATTCATAGCTTTTTGAGTTATTCTATGTTGCAAGTTGGTGAACATCTCAAGCCCCCTTTAAAGGATGCAGTGATGCAATTTGAACTCCCTTTCTATCATACAACATTAGTGTTCTCCTAAGCCTGAGCTTAAGCCGAGAATTTTTAAGTTTGAACTCTGGTTCAGTCAAATCTAATTTAATTTATTAATTTCGAATCAAAATCTAATTTAAGCCGATCAGAGAAAAGACCAATTCATCAGCCTTATCCAATATGATTGGTTTTCTTATATCTCTTTGTATCCAAAGTTGCAAACTGTAAAAAGATTTAAAGACTTCAACTGCCGTAACTCTAGTTCAATCAAATAATTAATGTCATTTGCTTCCTCCAGAATAGCATCACTTCATACTTTCATATTCAGAACATTCAATAAACTTACATCAAGATGTACATGTGAAAAATATTTGCTGATCGAACATAACATAAACTTAAGTCCATATGAGCTTTTTATTGCCAAAGAAATTTGATTACAAATCCAAGTTAGGTAATTCTGATTCATGTATACATATTAAACCGAGATTAAATTGCTCCACCACTCCATCCTCAGTTCTATCAGCTTCAGTCCATGCATTTCAAATACAGGAAGCCTCAACTTTTAACCACTTTCAATGTCAAACAATTGGACAAGACCAGCAGACTAAAACTAGGAGGAATCTATTTCAGCATTCCCGTCATACAGTTTCTTTATCATACCAACTGCTTAAGAGAACTTAGAAGATTTTCCTCAGATCTTGTCCCATGAACATAATGACTCAATCTGAGATGTTAGTGAGGAACCTTTTAAAAGAACAGCATTCCCCCTCATCCACCTATGATTCAATCTGAGATGTTAGTCCTGAAAAATAGTGTCAAACTCTTCTGCAGAAAGGAGGGGGTTTAAGCAAATGCAACTAGCATACCAGGCAAACTATTTCAGCAATACTCGCCATATCTTGCTCATATACACAGCCAAAGACCATACAGAAAGACCTGAAGAAATATAAAGCAAGACAACGCCAGCAGCCACCAAACCTGATCCTCCAAAACTGGAGAAGAAAGAAGATAGAAAAGAAATGTCAGCCATCTCAAAGAATGATAAATAAATTAGCCTTGTGGGATTACCTCGTATCAAAAGTATTCACCCTAAAGTAGAAAAAAACTAGAAGGAAAGCAGGCATGACCTGTTGTCTCGTGTAGCCAGGAGGATGACTAACGCAGTCATCTGTGTGGCAGTTTTCCATTTCCCCAAGTTATTTACAGCAACAGCCTGAGAATATGCATTATTCTTTGTTTTAAAATAACTCGGTGAAGCATTTCTGGACAGCAGGCATTCAAAGAAACCTTAAGAAGTCCGAAAATACAGGAACTAAGTGGTTGAAAAGGAAGGGGAATGGTAAACCAACCTCAGACAGTTTACTATTCTGTGAAGCAGCCCATTCTCTGACTGCAGACATGGTAATCTACAAAGATTTAAAATTGAAATGTTGTCTGAGAGAAGAACATTATATCAATGGCCTTATGATTTCACTGGAAGAAAAATTGCATTAGTAATTCATGTGGGCCTGGTCACAGGTGTGTACTGAAACATGATTGGCATTGAAAAATACGGAGAAAAAGGACAAGACTCTGGATTAGTAGTATTTCAATTTCGTTCTAATAGGTGATACACTTGCGTAACATAACATGCATGTGTGAAGAATATCCATAAAGTTCATTGCAACTGAACTAGCAACATGATCGTCTAAGTTGACTTGCAAAACCAACTAAAACTACCTCAACAAAATCCTAAAGATTATGAAAGAACATAATTAACTAAAAACCAAGCCCACCGAGATGGACATTGCTCAGCATTAGTGAATACAGGTATGATAAGTACAGAAGTATACTTGCCTCCCGTCCAATAATGGCAATTGAAGGCACGGTCAATAGCCATGGGACTTGTCCAAACATTTCCAAAGGTCTAGTACACAGTAGCACTAAGGTGGCAGCAACCATAAGCTACATTAAGTAGGCATAAGAACAAAACAAGAAGATTTAAATGGTTCTTGAAAGCCATACATGTTAAATCTACCTGAATTACACTAAAAAACAATGTCAGCTCCAGGAAAAAGCAAGTACCTTGTCAGCAACTGGATCCAAGAATGCACCAAAAGCAGTGCCTAACCTCATCTAAAACACAATTAAAACCAAAGCTTCAATAATCATTCACCCAACCTAAATTTAGTCTTTCTTCCCTAAAAAGAATAGTATACCTTCCGCGCCAAGTACCCATCAAGCCAATCAGTAATTGCTGCAGCGATAAAAATACTCGTTGTAGCTGTTCTTCCCCACCAAGTATCCACATAAAAGGCTACCATAGCAACAAGCATAGGAGTTATTTCCCTCCTCTAAGAATTATCAGCTTCTGGGTTCTTCACAGTGAACAAAAACAATTCATAGACTACGAGATCTATAAGCATCCCACATTAAAAGACAATGCACTGAATCAGATCCTAAATATCCCCAAAAGTCATAAAATTCCAACTTCCCAACCATTTTACGGCAGAGCAAAGAAAACCCAAAATGCATTAGACAAAACACATAAAGATTAAACAAAATTTCCATCAAAAAATTGGGCAACAGAGTCATACTGCAAATGAGAAGAGGCACCGCAGCAACACGACCGAGAGTCAGGACCGTGGGCAATGTGAGAAATTTAGAGCACATTTCCTGGTTGTGGCCGTCATGTTTCTGCACAGGAGCTGATTTGGATATTTGATTCGCGTCCTTTAGATGATCATTATGGTACCAATCGACATCATTGATCTTGTTCTCGGACCCCATCTCGGCTGCAACACCCGAATCGGGTCGGGAAAACCCACCCGAATCGGAGGAAGCAGAAGACGAAGAGGCGTTGTTGCAATAGGAGGAGAAGAAGAAAGAGGAACGCTTGTTACGGCCACCAAATGTAAACCCTAAAAAATTACTACCACCATTACTGCTACATCTATTATTAGTATAGTTATTACTATAATTGAGGTGTGCGCATGATAAGGGTGTAATCCTGCGCCAGCCCCTACGGCTATTATTAAGGGAAAATGAAAAGGGAGGGGAAGAATTAGAGGTTACAGCTGTCGCCGGAGCGGCGGCAGAGGCGGCGGAGGTGGAGGTTGGAACATTACGGGCCCAATTGTAGGGTCTGGCAAAAAGTGAAAAGGCCAAGCTCAGTTTCAGAGCCGGCATGATCGGCGATCGTGGAAATAGAGATAACGGAATATCAGATTAAAAAACTAAGGAGGTTGCAGTTTTTTCCTCTTTTTTTTTTTAATTGTAATGCCTTAAGTAAATTTGGGCTCGGTAATGGGTCGCCTGGCCCAAAATATTTGTTCAAGCTTGAACGCGAATTAAAATTCGACCGAGGTCAGCCTAAGCTTCTGTTTGGTTAAACTTATACCAGTAGAGTTTTTGTCATTAGAGCTTTTTTATGTAGACCTATTTTGAAATGAACTTTTCTAAGAAGTCAGTTGACTGTTTAGTTGTCATTTAAAAAAGAACTTTTTTGAAAGAACTTCATAGAGTAGACTGTTTGACAATATAAAAATAAAAACACTTTTAATTTTAACTATATTTTATTTTGTAATAAAAATTATTTATTCATATAAAAATTATTTAAAGTATATTAAACAATATGCAAATCATAATATATTAATTATTATATAATTTTAAACTATATGAAACATAAATGAAAATATATCTAACCAAATCTTTTATAT
>JAOTBA010028258.1:0-17698 GCA_025629845.1 Erythroxylum squamatum
GCTTACCGCTACTACATTAATTTGTTTTAACGGAAGTGATTTCTTTTATATTTGGTTGCAGGCGACAGCATCACCACCGTGTAAATGACTGTGAGGACTTACATGATCATATACACGTCCGTGTATGTGACCATGTAAGTTTGATTAAGTGACATACGTGTATGTAGCCGTGTGAGTATGGAAAAAATTTACAGTGACTTACACAATCACATGCACACTTGTTCATATAACCATGTAAATCCTCAAAAACACATACACGCTCATGTATGTTATGTGACATGATCCCAATGACTTCACGGGCATGTATGTGATCACAGGCATGTACGTGACCTTGTAAGTCACTAATAAAGTGATAATTGATAAGCTTTAAATCTATAACTATGATTTATTTTCTCCTACTCTCCCGTGCTTATGAATTGTTAATTATGATTATGAATAACATATAAATATATGGCGCTAATTATTTCAGATAGAAAAGCATCTTCTTTCAGCGGAATGTTATAATAGAGAATAATTATATAGCCAAAATGTTACTACGTCACCACTTCTCACACTCCATTTTACTCCTCTCAAGAGCGTATCTCGAGCTTGTAGTATTTTCTTCCAGAGAATGAATTCTGATTTAATTGCAGAACAATTTAGGAAGCTTCCTTTGCCAACATACTAGCAAAACAAAACCTATTTCCACCTGCTGCAGTCCAGTTTTAGAAGACTACAAGCTAACTTCATGACGAAGGCTTGGATCATAATGGCTGTGCTCCTAAATCCTAAACCTCCTTCCCTTTTTTGCCCGCATACTGTTCTCCAGGGAATCAGGTGCAATTTTCTGTTTGTCTTGGTACCTCCCTCTAGAAATTGATGCATTTATTGATCCAGCTTATCAAGCCATCTGACTTCAACGAACTCATGCTTTTGACTATACTTGGCACTTTTTCCTCCGTAACTTGGTTAGATAATCGCAAAATGCTCTCTTGAGGGAGCTACCGAGGCAAATCTCCACATACAGCTATAAAGTTGTTTGAAGTGCTCTTGTATTTCTTGTTTAAGAAGGGCACATTCCAGTATAGTCCCACCCATTCTTTTGGAGTGATTTGACTGAGTTATGTCTTCTGCAGATGATAATTGCAAGGTGGAAGAATTTTGTATTTCTATCACCCGACTCAATCCAGTCTTCCTTAGGTCTCTAAAACCAGTACAATTCTTCCTGCTCTAAGATGAGACTTTATTCCTTCTGATTTTGTTTCTATTCCACCGAGAAACAACCCTTTCTACCTGTTTCAGGACCACCCTTCTTGTATATGGAGATCCATAAGTATCCAACCTTACGACGCCGTACTTTGCTCCATGATATGCATGTTCAAGTTGTTCTCTGTTCAAATCCTGTTTCTCGTTTGGGCTTTAGATTGAATGTAATGGACTCGACAGGTTACTAGATTTTATAGAAACTTCCATTTCTAAGTAGCTCATCCCCTTATCTAGAGCGTCTCAAAAAATTACTTTTTCAGGTAGATTTTTTAGAGTAATTAATGAGCCTATTTTAAAATTAATGAGCCTATTTTTAGTCCCTTTTGCCCCTATATATATAATTCTCACACTATCTACAAACACATTATAGAGACAACACATGCCGTGTCAATGTATTAATGTATTGCCTTGATTTACGTGTCAATGTATTGCCTTGATTTAGTCTTGTGGCTGTTGAGATAAGTTTAAATTGTAAATATTGATAGCTATTTAATAGGGTGTTAAATTTAGATCTTATTCTTTTAACCGTAGGATTCTACGTGTGTAAACTATTGTATTTAAACTCTTGTAAAGGCTTGATATCTGAGATCTGATTTTTATTCATTCAATCATTACTTCTTTATGGTATCAGAGCCATTAACCTCTAGCTGAGCCAATTCAAACTTTTTTCCGCTCCGTTCAACCACAGCAGTCATGACAGGAACAAACAACCACAATGTTGTCAATGCCGACAACACAAACTCCTCCTCCTCCATTGTTCAATTCAACCCGGCTTCACAACTTCCTCTCAAGCTCACCGGTAGCACCAACTTCTCCACCTGGAAAGCACAGGTCTCTATGCTGATGCACGGTCACGACCTTTTCGGCCACCTCGACGGCACCAAACCAGCCCCTGACTGCACCAATGGTACTACTCAAACACCCAACCCAGCCTTTGCCCTCTGGTTCCGCCAGGATCAACTAATACAAAACGCCCTCATGGCCTCAGTTGACCCAACCATTGCACCTATGATAGCCAATGCCACCTCTGCCCACCGTGCGTGGCAATCCCTTCACTCAACCTATGCAAGCAAGTCCCAATCTCGTCTATTCAGCCTTCGAGACCAACTTGCCCGGCTCTCAAAAGATACCATGCCAATGACCGATTACCTTCACCGCGTCAAATCTCTGGCCGATGAACTCGCCCAAGCCGGCGCACCTCTAGCCAATGATGAATTGATTGTTCAAATCCTTCGTGGCCTCGGCACTGAATACCGTGAGATATCTGCTGCCATCCGTGCCCGTGACACAACCATCTCTTATGAAGATTTGTATGACAAACTACTGGACCATGAAGTATTTCTTCACCATGAGGAACTGAAGAAGCCGGCTGCTTCTATCACTGCCGCTGTCGCACAACGCAACAAGCCGACTTCAAATCCGAATTTCAAGAACAACCGCAGAAACTCACAGCCATGGCGCCCCAATGAACGCTTCAACAATCAAGCACCCCAATGGCGTGAGAACAATCGGTCCAACAATTGGAACAACAATGGCCGCAGGAACAACAATTTTGAGCCTGTCAAGTGTCAATTATGCAAAAAGGTTGGCCATGAAGCTGATGTTTGCCGCTCAATGTCTCACAATCATTTTGAAGCAAAGGCCAACTATGCAATGGGAAATCCGAGTCATCACAATACTTGGCTGCTTGATTCTGGTGCCTCACACCACATGACATCCGAACCCCGAGACATGCCTGAATACTTTGGCAACGATGGTATTACGGTTGGCAATGGTATGAAAATTCCGATAACCCACTCAGGTTCAACTCAATTAATTGCTTCGAATAATGCTTTTAGACTCTCTAACACTCTTTGTGCACCACAAATCAATCACAATTTAATCTCAGTTTCTCAATTTTGCAATGACAATAACACATCTATTGAGTTTTTTCCCTCCTTTTTTTGTGTGAAGGACCTACACTCGAGGACACCATTGGTGCACGGACGGAGTAACGATGGCTTGTATGAGTGGCCTCAACAAAAACTCCCACCACCCCGAGCCTTCCTAGTCAACAAAACAATCCCGATTGCTGTTTGGCACCATAGATTAGGTCACCCTAATTTAAGGACTTTGCATTTCATTTGCAACAAATTTTCTTTACCATTTTCCAAACAACAAAAATTTTCATCTTGTAATGCTTGTCAATGCAATAAATCGCACCGTTTGCCGTTTAAAGAGTTTACTCTCTCAAGTACTAAGCCTTTGCAAATCATTTTTAGCGACTTATGGGGTCCCTCACCAATCCTATCTGTTGACAAAAAATTGTACTACTGCATTTTTGTTGATCAACGTACCAAATACACATGGCTTTATACCTTGAAAAACAAGAGTGAAGTGAAAACGATTTTTCAAAAATTGAAACCACTCCTTGAGAAACATTTTGATGCACATATCCTATCCTTGTATACTGATGGTGGCACCGAATATAAAAGTCTTGACCCTTATTTGCAAGAACATGGGATTGAGCATCTTATAAGCCCACCATACACACCACAACGGGTTGCCTTAGCCGAACGACGTCATAGACATATCGTGGAAACCTCAAAAGCCTTGCTGTCCGAGGCGTCTCTACCACCCTCATTTTGGTCATTTGCCTGCCATCATGCTGTCTTCCTCATCAACCGCTTACCCACGCCCTTGCTCGATAATAAGTCGCCCTATGAGTTACTTTTTTCCGAACACCCAGCCTACAACAACCTCAAAAGTTTCGGCTGCTTGTGTTACCCATGGCTCAAGCCCTACACTAATCACAAACTTGATCCTCGCTCAACACCTTGTGTCTATTTAGGTGTGTCTCTTAGCCACCACTGCCACATATGCTTTGATCCCTTAAAATTTAAAGTTTATCTGTCGAGAGATGTATCCTTTGTTGAGAATGAATTTCCGTATCGAACTCGGTTTAAGCATTTGCTGCACAAATTAGCAACCATTGAGTGGGATATGTCTCCTGTTCACAGCCCTGACCAACAGCCCCCAACTGAAGTGCTCCCTACTGTCTTGCCCTCTCCCATCCTTGTGCCATGTTCGACACGAGATACTGCACCAGCTCGACAAGCCATCGACGCTCCAACAGCTCCAGTGGTGCCCTCACACACTCAAGGTATGTCTCCAACTAGCCCGATTTTTGACTTGCCCACTTCTACTGTCCCACAATCAGCTTCGCCTACGATACCGAGCACACAACACAACACCGATCCTCCTTCATCCGAAACACAACCACTATCTGTACCACAAACTTGCCATCAACCCACTGCCTCAAGAGTAGTCACCAGGTCCCAGAACAATATATTTAAGCCGAAAGCAAAATACAATTGCCTAGCCCAAGTGTCACCCAATGTCACTCCCACCACCATTAGACAAGCTCAAAAACACAAAGAGTGGAGAGATGCTATGCAAGCTGAATTTGATGCATTATTGAGAAACCAAACGTGGGACTTAGTCCCGGCTGACAACACGAAAAATATTGTTGCTTGTAAGTGGCTTTTCAGGATAAAACGGAAACTGGATGGCACGATCGATCGCTACAAAGCACGACTGGTTGCGAAAGGGTTCACTCAACGTCCAGGCATTGATTATCACTCGACGTTTAGCCCGGTGGTGAAGCAAACAACGGTTAGAATTGTTCTGTCCATTGCAGTGTCCAAGAATTGGGTGATTAGGCAACTTGATGTGAATAATGCCTTCTTGCAAGGTGACCTTCGAGAAGAAGTCTATATGTCACAACCACCGGGGTTTGAGTCCAAAACAGCCCCGAATCATGTTTGCCGACTTCGGAAAGCCATCTATGGTCTCAAACAGGCTCCCTTGGCGTGGTATACTGCTCTCACAACTCATTTGCAAGCTCTCGGTTTCAGTAAGTCAAAATCGGATCCCTCGCTATTTGTGATGTGCCTCGGGACTGATAAAGTGTTTATGTTAGTGTATGTGGATGATATTATCATCACGGGAAGCAAAGAGTCGATTGTGGACCGAGTGATCTCTTCCCTTGCTAGTCGTTTCTCTCTTAAAGATCTTGGGCAACTTCAATATTTTCTGGGAATTGAGGTCACCCGAACTAAGGACAGCTTGCTGCTTACACAATCACGCTACATTGATGAGTTACTAAGTATGGAGAATATGCATGAGTCTAAACCAGCTTCGACCCCTATGAGCAGCACTGAGTCCATTCGATTAGATGATGGTGCACCCTCCTTCGATGCCACGAAATTTCGTACCGTGCTTGGCAAACTACAATACTTAGCCTTCACTCGACCAGACATAAGTTACTCCGTTAATAAACTCTCTCAGTTCATGCATCAACCATCTGAGTTGCACTGGAAAGCCTTGAAACGAGTCCTTCGCTATCTTCGGGGTACTTCTACTCTCGGTTTACGATTGCATCGCAACAACAGTTTCACCTTATCTATGTTTGCCGATGCGGATTGGGCAGGGGATCTTGATGGCCGAAACTCTACCTCCGGTCATATACTGTTTCTTGGTTCAAATCCGATCAGCTGGTCATCCAAGAAATAGCTAACTGTTGCTCGTTCATCGACTGAAGCTGAATTTAAGGTTGTTGCCAATTCCGTTTCTGAAGTTAGCTGGGTGCAAAATTTGTTACGCGAACTTCAAGTTCAAACACCTGACATATCGACTGTCTATTGCGATAATGCTGGTGTCATTTATCTTAGCAAGAATCCAGTCATAAACACAAGGATGAAACATGTAGCTGTGGACTTTTATTATGTTAGAAACAAAGTAAATAACCAGCAGCTACAAGTTGCTCATGTTCATGCAAAAGATCAGCTTGCGGACACTCTTACGAAACCTTTGGGTAAATAACCAGCAGCTACAAGTTGCTCATGTTCATGCAAAAGATCAGCTTGCGGACACTCTTACGAAACCTTTGGCAAAGTCTCTTTTTCTTCACAATTTATCCAAGCTTGGAGTTGCTTCCAACTGCAAGCTTGAGGGAGGCGTATAGAGACAACACATGCCGTGTCAATGTATTACCTTGACTTAGTCTTGTGGCTGTTGAGATAATTTTCAATTGTAAATATTGTTAGCTATTTGATACGATGTTTAAATTTAGATCTTATTCTATTAATCGTAGGATTCTACTTGTGTAAGCAATTGTATTTAAACTCTTGTAAAGACTTGATATCAATAAATCTGATTTACATCATTCAATCGTTACTTCTATAAAAGGCAACTGTGACACAGAGTTAACAAGAAAGAGACGTTGCTTAGGTTTAAAGATGTCTGCTTTGCCTTTTGTGATCATTGGATGTGTTGATAGGGTAGTGGGAATAGGATTTGTGGGTAACTGTGCCGTGAGTAGTGGAGAAGAAGATGTGGGTGTTGGGATGGAGAAGAGCATAGTAGTGCAGCTGTAGGAATGAGTGGTGTGGAGTGAGTTGATCATCGTTTGGATGGTTTAGGGACGGGTTGTGAGGAGGACAGAGGCTATTCATCTAAGTAGGGAAAGGAGGATTCAACTAATCGAACACGGCGGTTGATAATAATGCGACCAGAGGCAATACTGAGACAGTGATACACTTTTTGAAGTGAAACACAGGGGTAGATCTTTGTTCTAATTTATGTTGTATCTGTAGCAAAGAAAAATAGAGGCAACCGAATACTTTTAAATAAGAATAACAGGTGATCGTTGAAATAAAACAGAGAAGGGAGACCGATTTTGTAGTACAGGTGTTGGTAGACGATTGATGGTGTAGATGGCAATTTGAGGCTTCGACCCACAGACATAACGGAGCACCTGAATGGTGAAGCATGGTTCTGCCCATTTCATAGATACGTCGGTGTTTGCGTTCAACAATACCATCTGTTGTTTTGTCAAAAAAAAAAAAAAAAAAAACAATACCATCTGTTGTGATGTATAGGGGTACGAAGATTGAAATAAAATGTCATAGGAAGCAAAATACTGTTGAAAATGTTGACTGATAAATTCACCACCATTATTTGACCGAAAAAACTTAATAATGGTGGAGCATAAGCGTTCGACATATTGCTTAAAAGTAACAAAGCACTGCAGTGAATCAGACTTGTGTCTCGTCGAATAAAGCCAGGTGAAACGAGAGTAATCATCTACAAACAAAATATAATATTTATAGCTAGTGACAGAAGAAAGTGGTGATGTCCATACATTGCAGTGAATTAATTCCAAAAAATTCGTAGTAAAAGTGGTTCGATCAAAAAAATAGTAAATGACAGGTCTTAGACTCGAGACAAGTGGAACAGTGGAAGCGTCTATCTTGTTTATTGAATGAGAAGCCTAATGAGGAAGTAAGACTCAAAAAACATTGGCATGTGGATGACCCAGACGAGTATGTCAAATATCAAATGATGAAGACTGCAAGGCGCAATGTCCATTTGAGCTTAGTGTAGATGGAAACTAGGGGTATGGTGGGTTGTCATTGGGGCAACAAAGAATCTCTTTCCCTGTCTTTGCACACTTGATAACAAAACCCCAGGCATGAAATTGAAAGAAACAATTATTTTCCGTTGCAAATTGTCTAACAGATATTAAATTCTTGGCTAAACGAGGAACACGTACCGTGCGAGGCAAGTAGAAAGTATGATTAGAGTAGTGAAGTTGTCTATCGCCAATGGATTTGACAGAAAGAATCGAACTATCAACCACTGTTATACATTCAGACCCGTAGTAAGGAGAGAAGGATGAGTCCATGTCAGAGTCATTGACCATGTGAGTTGTTGCCCCTGTGTCCATGTAGTAAGAGGGATCGAAAGAATTAGAGACCGATAAGCCCATAAACTGACTGGAGAGAGGTGTGTTGGTGTTGCGATGAGGACAAGTAGTAGCCATATGACCAGGGAGTCCACACGAGAAGCAAGTCCCATGAAAGTAAGATGAAGAACCAGCAGTAGGAAATAAAGGAGATGGGCCAAAAATGCCACCACCTCTGCCAGGAGAAGGAGACTAGTCCGATGAGTTAAATCCAGAATTAAAGAAGGAGGAGTACTGACCTTGACCATTTTTACCACAGCCATTACGACCACCACTGTGCCAGCAATTACCCCTAATAGCATTTAACACCACTATTTAACACCACTGTATGAGAAAGAAGACCCAATACTATTTACAGTAGAAAATCACAACTGAGAAGTAACAAGGGCAGTCTGAGTTGAGGGATGTGAGTTGATGACACAGAAGCATTGTCCATAATTCTACGAAGGTTGGTGGAGGTTTCTAATTGGAGATCACAGTGATGAGAAATTCGTAGCTCATAGGTAAACCACGAAGGAGACAATGCACTTGTTCTCTTTCGGTTAAAGGTTGGCTAATAGCCGACAAAGCATCCGTAAGTTATTTGAATTTTTGGCAATATAAGTCAATAGAAAGATCATTTTTCTTCAAATCATCAAGAGTTATTTACAGTTATATTTCTCATACTGTGGAGCGGTCGAGAAAATGAGATTTAAGTGCATGCCAGGCCTCAGAAGCTGTCTTCGAATGATAGAGAAGAGGGAGCATTTTGCATTCAACAGTGACATTCATCTAGCTAAGAATAAGACGATCTAGTTTTTGCCAAGTATGGTACTTAGGATTGAGACCCTCGGTTGTGATAGAATGATTAGAAATGCATTCCAAAGGTGGAGAAGTAGGGTGAGAAATATGATCAACCAGATCATAAATGTCTAGAACTGGACGAAACAAATAGGACCAGACAAGATAGTTGGTCATATCAAGTTTTTTAGGAACAAAATCAGTGATATTGACATTGAAGGCAGAAGAGGAAGAGATAAGAGTGGTGGTGAAAGAAGCTGGAGTTGAGAGGATCATTATAAAGAAGCGAAATGTCAAGGGAAGAGAGAAAGATCGGTAAAGAACTGAAAAAGATATAGAGGATCAAAGAATCTACTCTGATACCATGTAAGATAGTGAATGAACCTCCTTACTCTTACAGGGGGTGGGGTTATATAAATATATATATATATATGTTACAGTTCTGTTACAACAATGATGAGAAATTTACTACAATGATAATAACGACAACTAATGATACATGTATCCGTAACATAATGCTTGTTTTTCGGGTAAGATTTTGAGTCCTATCATTCCCGCATTCGTAGATCATTCCTCCTTCACTCTCTTAGAAATAGAATTGTGCAGTCCCTATTTGTCTTCCATGAGCTATGAAACCTTAGGTTTTAAATTGAGATATAATATAATAGTAGTATATACTTAAATTCGGTTTAATTTATAAGAAAATAATAAATAAAGTAAAGTAATTAAAACATGAAATAAATTAATTAAAATATTTTAAAAAAATAAAATATGTAAGAAAACAAAGCGACATTCTAGGACAGTTTTAATTGTTGAAAGTGACTGAAAAATAATTGAGTCGAGATCATGGGGTTGGGGACATTAATTGATTTAATAATTAAAAAGGTATAAAATAAATATTATTTTATAAATAAAAATAAAAAATTATTTATTTATAAAAAATAAATATTATATAAAATATTAAAATAAATTTAAATAAAAATATTTTATTTTTAATTTTTATTTAATTTATAATTATTATTAGTAATAAAAATATTTATTTTTATTTTAAAAAATTAAAATTAAAAATTCACAATAATTAAAAAAGTTAAAATAAATAAAATATTTAATTAAATAAATTTAAAAAAAGGGGGAAGGAGAAGAGCGAGGGCAGGAGGGAGAGTTTAAAAATTTTGCAAAAAAGTTCCCTTATTTCTTAAAATTTTCCATACCTACCAATATTTAGCCGATATTTTAAATACCGATTGGTACTATCCGAAACTGATTGATACCAACCACTATTTAAACTCGATATAACCGACCATACGTTCCATAAGGCCGGTATCTTAAACCTTGGTTAAACCTTGTACTTAAAAGGCACGCGTCTGACATTTTCGCGGTACGAGATGATGATCGTAAAGAAGTTGTATATATATATATTGAGATTTTAAACAAACTACATATATTATTATATTTAGAATGATATTGTTTCCATATAAAACAACCGATGAAGTAATTTATTTGGCGTATTAATATACAGATAAAGAATCTCTTTGAAAGACAACATTATAGTTTTTATCAATAAAAAATAAATTAGAGATTATTATAGAAAAAAGAAAGATATAAAAAAATAGAAGGAAAGTGATGAAAAATAATATAATTAGGTTGAATCTTACCAAAGACTTGACTCATAAAGAAAACTTTGTCGTACTAAAATACTGGTAAAAGATCTCTCGTAAAGAGGACATTCACGTTGTTGTAGGTTATATTAAATCATGTCTTTTGCATTTACCGTGTAGTATTTTCCTCATAGTTAGTTTCCTAATTAACGTAATTAAGGTAGTGACAGACTTGGTTAAAAATACTCTTATCTAGGTCTTTTCTTATATGTATTTCTATCTTATCATTTATTGTTTATTATTGACATATTCTATACGTATGTTATTTTATATTGCCTTATTTTTTCTATTGCCCTTTATTAGTTATTTATAATCGGCTGGTGCAAACCTCCTAGTGGGTGGGTCAAGCTTAACACGGATGGCGCGAGTAAACGTTCCGCATCGTCAGCAACAGCTGGAGGCATCTTCCGTGATAGTGCAAGTCACTGGCTTGGGGATTTCATTCAAAACCTCGGTTGGTGCTCATTGGTATTTGTCGAACTATAGGGAGTGTATACAGAACTCACGCTTGCGTGGAACTTTGGTTATCGCCGAATCGAACTCGAAGTTGACTCGATAGCGCGATTAATCTTCTTTTTTCCTCGGCGAGCCGATCACAGATTATCAACCGCATAGTTCAGGATATTAATGAACTGTTCTCTCGGAACTAGATGGTTAGCACATCGTTATATATACCGCTAGAGTAACAGATGTGCCAACTGGCTTGCGAACTATGTTGAACATTTTGATACATTATTTATTTTGATACTCCACCCATTGAGTGCCATGTACTCTTGTTAAAGGATATGTCGGGAATCTGCTTTCTACGTCTTATTGTGTAATCTATTGTATTTCCTTTTATAAAAAAAACTGCATTTATGATTAGGTCTGCATTTATTTAGATGAGTCATATCACATATGGCTTTAGTGGCCCTCCGATTTGGACTATCTTCTTCTCTAATTATGGTAAGGTAACTGGACATCTCACGCGTGGTAGATGGTAGCTTTTTTTTTATTACAAAGGAAGAGTACAAAACAGTCTAGCGCATATGATGGGGGTACAAAACCCTGCGCGCGTCTTTGCGAAGAAGCTCCTGGACAACCACTGGAGGTTCCCGGAGTATGTGTAGGCCCGGACTTAAGAGAGTGGCACAAGCCGCCAGCCTGTCAGCACACTGATTCCCTTCACGCGCGACATGTTGAAGATCGACCTCCCAGTCTCAGTGTAAGAGCCCCCGGATACCTGCAATCAACAAAAGATCCTCAGTTAGTACCCGCTGGGATGAGGAAAGAATGTTAATGACCTCTAACGAATCGACTTCAGCGACTAGGCGACAATAGCCCAGGTCCCAAGCCAAAGTGAGACCGGAAAGAACCCTCTGAAGTTTGGCAGTGAGTAGGGAGCATCGCTCTAGCCAATGTTGGAACCCCCCACACCAGTGCCCATGCTGATCTCTAATTAAACCACCGGCCGAAGGCGGTTCGGACTCAGGCGTGATGGCGCCATCCGAGTTCAATTTCACCTAACCCTCCGTAGGCATAGTCCAGCCCACAGGACTCCCCACTGGCAAATTGAGGTCCAGAAACGCACACTGTTCCATGATCCGAACTCTAGAAATCCACTCAACGTAATCCATAACCATGCGAGTTCCAACTGCCGGCCAAACAAAACCTTGCTCGAACAAACATTTGTTCCGCCAGTTCCTTAAGCACCAGTAGGCGACCCCATAGATAAGGGACCATTCAACTTGGTGAATAGGCGACATGTTGAGGAGATTGGACAGGACCAAAGTTGCCAAAAGGTTTGCACCCGCGGGCAGTCACGTATCGAGTGCAGCGAGGTCTCTTCCTGCCCACAGTAATGGCATCTACAATCGGTGGTGAGATGACGGACGACTCTCTGCTGGTTCGTCAGAAGTTTGCGATGAGCCAAAAGCCACATGAATGACCGTATCCGTTGAGGACCAGCCCATTTCCAAATAGTCTCTCACAGTTTGGGAGGTGTGACCACACTGGGACTGGCCAATAACTCATAAGCTGACGCCACCGTGAATCGCCCATGGGTGGTGGGCCCCTAACTTAACTTATCGGCCACACCGTCCTCGGTCGTGGGCCAGATGGAGACAAACTCTAAACAGACAGCGAACTGAAGATACTGTTGGAACTCGTGCCAGAGCCAGGTGCCTCTCCGGTCAATGTAATCAGCCATTGTAGCGTCCAGGATAGATTCAGGTAAAGCCATGGTCACCAGACAGACAAGGGGGACCCAGCCCTCCATCCAGTTATCAAGCCAGAATAAAATTCGTCGACCATTGCCCAGACCCCATCGGCTGCCCTGATGAACAAGCGGCCAAACCGCAAACAGGCCCCGCCAGACCACGGAGGCCCCGAATCTAGCAATGGTTTGGGGTAGATGATAAGTATTCAGACGGTATTTACCTCGGAGAACCCGAACCGAAAGGGCTAAGGGATTAGTCAAAAGAGCCCAGCCTAATTTGGCAAGTAACGCGTCATTGGTGGGATGGATACGTTTGAGACCTAAACCCCCTTCGGACTTCAGTTGGCAGATAGACTCTCAGTTCACCAGATGGATCTTTCAGTGAGAGGTGGTCGAACCCCAAATAAAATCACGCATGAGTTTCTCAAGATCATCGCAGAGTTGACATGGGAGGCGGACCGTTTGCATCGTGAAAATAGGCAGGACGGAGAGGACCGACTGGGCTAACGTGACCCGATCTGCAAGGGAAAGAGTGTGCTCTTGCCAGCCTGTGAGCTCGTGTTGGGCCGTATCTAGAATATGTTGGAAGGTATGCCTGGAAATGCACTCGTGGATCAAGGGGATCCTTAGATACCGACCCAGATTAGTCGTACAACTAATCTGAAGATTGTGACTGAGTCGCCTCGCGGTCTCTCGAGGCACGTTCTTCGAGAAAAAAATTCGAGTTAGATGAGATGACAGCTTCATAATCTCAAATTCTTAGCTGTCTTCTTTTTAAGTCACCAATCGAGTTAGAGTTAGACTTTACAAGCAATCTAAATCAAACTTGTAATAAAATAATCCACCTCATTTAATAGTCCAGAAATTAAAGAGATTAAAATTTAAATATAAAGCTAAGTTAAAAATTATATATAATTATAAAAAGTTTAATTATGTGAATTTATCGAAAATAATTTATTTACTAATTAAGAGTAAAGTTATATATTTCTAAGTCTCTCCAAATTTCGCATTTTAACGAAACTTCAATTAAAATGTTATTGTTATTATGGTACAATAATTTAGTAAAAGTTTCATTGATATGTGAAATAATAAGAGGTACAAAAGTACGTAACCTTACCCTGATTAGTATAGATGTTATTTCTAATAAACATATATAAAAAGATACATGTACATATTAAAATAATAAAACTATAATAATTAAAAATAAAATAGGCATAAAAGATAATAATAATAATAATAATAATAATAATAATAATAATAATAATAATAATAATAATAAGTAATAAAATAAATAGTTTAATAAATATAAAATAAGTAAACAATAAAAAATGATAAAACAAATAAATAAACACACAAATAAAAAAAGAGACAAGTAAATAAATAAATCAAATGAGGGTTGGTGTAAAGGAACATTTGTAGCTTTCTTCAGGTTTTGTTGGTATCTACAAAAGTTGGTAGCTGTTGTATTTATCTACAAATTGATCTTATCATGTCTTGATACTGGGCCCGATCGGCTTCGGGTCTTCCTTGACCTAGGTCCAATATGAAAATTTATGTAAAAGATTAGACTCAGACTCGACTCGAGATCCAAACAAAATTGGATTTTGCAGGTCGATTTCAAGCACAATCAAATTAAGGCTGTCCAAAGTTCGATTAAATTTAAGTTAAATTTGATTATTTTTTAAAAATTGAATCTAATGTTATTTTGAAAAGATCATTAAAATCACGTCATTTTCAACAAAATATAATTGGCATAATCAAACTTTCAGCTATAACGGATATTGGGAGTAAGTTCTCGTTCGATCCGAAACTCGAAAATTAAAAAAAGAACAAAGTCTAATTCAAAATCTAATCATTCAAACTGAACTTGTTAATTTTAGATTAGATTATATTAAGTCCGAACACAAAATATCATCCTTATCATCATACTATAATTAAGTTTTAGATACATATATTTTCTTACCTTCTCACCGATCAACTTCAAAATTAGTTAATTTGAGTTTAAATTTAATGAAATTTTTAGTTTAATTAATAATAAAAAATTAGATTGATAAACTAAAAATTAGATTGATCTTAATGTCGGACAATTTTATCATTTCCTATAAAGTTGGACACCTTTTTCAGTTTTTTAATAACTTATCGGTTAAGTTACGTAATTCGATTTAGATAAAGATAATAAAATGACTCAATAAATGATCTAAATCAATAGGTCGAAGTTCGTGTAAAAAATAGATCCTGATTAGTGTGGACCAAACTTATATCGGCCTTATGATGGGGAAGTCCGATATGGAAGGTATATATAAAGTTAAGATCTCCAACAGTTGCTTATATAATCAGTTGTAAGCATAAGGATTCTATAACCAGTTAAGAGAGCTTACGTTTAGAAAAACTGTATAAAGATCTTATTCGTATCTCGGAGAGGAGTTCTCATGAAAGTGGTAGTGAATTCACGCTCGTTACAGCTTCGGAAAGCTCATTTGAAGTTACAGAGACCGAAAGCAGGTATTTTCATATTTTTTTATTTCTTACCCTTTCACGTTCGATCCAGAATACGTAACTAAGGTACCGTTACGTATTACACTTGTTTGATTAAAAATTAATAAATTAATTGTTTGGATACACAATTAAATATTCAAGGCCAAATCATTTTTTTAAAAATTCTCTAAGTATGGATCACCGCATAGAAAAATCACTACTACGTGGCTCTATTAATAGTAAATACTCTACAAAATACTTTTAAATAACATGAAAGGAATCCAACAATTAATTAAACTGAGTCGGTCGATTGTCTTCTTCAATACATACATCTCATTATTTGTAAACGACCAAGTTGTATGAGAACAAAGACCAGATAATACAATTTATGTGTACTGATTCTGTACAATTTAATGTTATATCTGAACTTTTTTTATATATATTTATGTACGAATATTTCTTTTACGTTATTACACAATAATGTTTGCTTTATCTCACTGTATGTCTTAACGATGACATAGGACATAAGAGACCCCGATCGAGATTCCTCGGAGATCTGTATGATTATCATCTTTTCCATTTCCACGGGAACAAGATAGTGTAGGTATCTTTTTCTTATCTCTTTACATCCAAAGTGCTTTGTTAGTAGCCAGGTGGCAGGTGCTTGACGATAAGATGTCTCGTTGGTTTTAATCAGATCCCTTATTTCATATATCACATTCCTATTATGATCATTTAAATCTTATCTACGGATTTATATGAATTTTATATAAATATATGAATGAGATTTAATAAAATAGGTTGCAACAGAGTAACTGAAACAGAAGATTTGATAAATATTTCTTTTGTCTCGATCGTAAGCATTCTCACTTTTGATGCAATAATTTAGAAAACATGGATATATACATCAACTATAAATCATTTTAGAAAAATAAAAATTTTGTTATAATATAACTTAAATTTTAACAATTTAAAAATGTTTAAATTCAATCCAAGATTCTTAAAAAGTTCAAAATAGATCATTATAATAGATGAATTATTGATTAATTGTTATGTTAAATGAACCTTACTATTAAGTATAAGTAATGATGATAATAAGATCAACCCATGGATCTAAACTCAGGTATTTTTAATTGGTCTAAGTCGATATAAGACTCAATTCTTCTAAGCAGAAGAGTGGAACCTTAGGTCAATTTGGTTCTAATTAGATGTCATTTGAATTTAATATTGCATCTTTAAAAATAATTATTTAAAATTTTAAATCTAGTTATTACTTCAAACTTATTACTTATAAGATCGTATGTTCAGTATTTGATGATATATGAATTAATTTGTAAATAAATTGGTTATTTTGTAAACGAAAGGAAGATAACAAATCTTACTAAAGCTCACAGTCACAGGTATCATTTGATGCTTTATCTTAACTCTAAAGCACAAGAATTAGATGTTTTATTTAGTAGAGAAGTTGCATTTCTTATAGCCACTAACTCTTTCATGTCTTCTTCTCAATGCATATCTGGCCAATAAGCTTGCTTAACGAGAGCCATGACGAACCAATCTCCTCCTCCATAGCTTTCTTAGCCATTTCTGCAACTTCCTTGACCTTCTTTCTTACCTCCTTACCCCTCTCTCCTTCCATTAGCTCTCTCACCATCTTCTTCAACCCTTCACTTTTCACATACCCTTTCACAGAACCATCACTAGTCTCTACTCTTAGCCCAACTTTGATCTCCTCCACCACCATTCTCGCATTCAATGGCTGATCCGCCATCATCGGCCATGCAAGGATGGGCACTCCTGCACATATGCTATCTGGTTAGGCCGGCTGTGCTAGGCTTAGGCC
This sequence comes from Erythroxylum squamatum, assembly GCA_025629845.1. Classification (NCBI taxonomy): domain Eukaryota; kingdom Viridiplantae; phylum Streptophyta; class Magnoliopsida; order Malpighiales; family Erythroxylaceae; genus Erythroxylum; species Erythroxylum squamatum. Next base: position 16,986 of record JAOTBA010028258.1, read on the forward strand.
CATTGATTGAGCTCAAGTTTATCATATAAATTGGCTACACTTTCATGACTGTTAATGTACTTTCTGACTCTTAATGCATTATTTTGCGCTTAAATTAGTTCCTTGCGGTGAGCTTATGTTTTATGCAATTTGTTAGTAAAATTGTGCAAATTGACATTAGTTGCATTATAATTTTTCTAAGGACAATTGAAACTGCAAATTGTTATTTTATATTGCAGGAGAAAAAGGAGTCAAAAGTATCAGAAAGTCAACAGGCGTGAAATAATCACCTCGCCGCGGCGAATCACTCCGCAGCGCATAAAGAAGAACGCACGTCGCGACGTCCAACAATTAACTCGTCGCGACGCATGAAGAGAAGACACGTCGCGACGTGTGGAAATTCCTTCGTCGCGACGAGCAAGCAAGGATAGGCGTCCCGACGAAGAATTAATTAACTCGTCGCGACGTGCAGACGGAAACCCGGACTCCGAATAGAGACTTCCCTCACTGTTTTGACCCGGCCCGTATCCATCATGTATAAATTGCCGAATTAGGTCATACGTTGGGGACGGCGATACAACAGAGAGCAGCGAAGAGAGAACTGTGATCGATTTCGGCAGAGAGGAGAGCGACGAGCGAAGGGAGAAGAGAGAGCAACAGAGAGGAAGCAGTCGCGCCACCCAGGGTTCCCTTCGGGGTTCCCTGGGACATTTTCTTTAGAGTTTTTATCTTTC
>JAOTBA010028289.1:0-17689 GCA_025629845.1 Erythroxylum squamatum
CGCAAGTTTTTAAAGAATCTTTTACGAACAAAAAGTTATCGTAATTCTGAATTGGACAAGTTTTTATTTTAAGAAGGAATTAATGAAAAAGATTTCACAATTCAACCCCCCTTCTTGTGCATTGATTATCATTGTACTAACGTGTGATTCACTTCAGCATTTATTATACATATTGAGACTGTATTTGTTAAATTAGAAGCATTAACATGATGAAGGCACTTCGATTCACCAAATTGCTTAGCCTATTTCTTTAAAATCACCATACCCTAATGTTTACCTTTAAGAATAACTAAGTTGAGCCTTAGCTTTTTCATTGGTTAAACCCAAATTATAAACCTTTACCCTATTTTTCTTTGAAGACCTTTTTATTTTTTAAAATCTTGAAGGTTATTTACATTGTTTACTTATTGAGACTTGAAATTTTTGAAACACCTTAATGCATTGAGTGAAATCTTGGTGAGGTAGTAAAGAGATGTGCTTTTGATTTCAATGCAAATGTTGATATGATTACTATCAATATTGTTTAGGAAGTTAATTTTAGGACAACATGATTCTAATTGTATGTTAATTTTATTTAATAGGATATACTGATGTGTAGTATGAATGGACAAAATGAGATTGATGTTATGGAATTTATAATTTATATTATAGTTTGCTTGAGGACAAACAAAAGCTTAAGTGTGGGGATATTTGGTAGATAGGTAATTGACCATTTTTTTACCCCATATTTGATGTGTTCTTGCTTGATATTTTCTACTTTTGTTGTATATTTGGTACTTAATTAGCTTTATGTGTGTTTACATAGAATAATTCCCTTCATGGACTAAAAGGAGAAGAATTTGGACGAGATAACGACATAAATTGAATATTTGAAGTGCAAAAAAGATACATGGCCGTGCACTTCCTCGAGCTTATGCATCTTCACAATTCTTGTAATTTTTGGTTATTCACGGTCTGACTGTTAATCAAACCATACATCTCCCTAGAACCTTAAATTTCAATATAAAAGACGCGTTTAAACGTAAAGTGAGGTGATCAATCATGGAGTAGACATGGGAGGCAATTCTAGATGTGGAACTCATTCTCCAGGAGTGATTTTGGTCCAAAGAAGTGGGAAAAAAAATATTTCGTCAAGAGTTCCATCGGAATACAAGATCAAACCTCTATATCGCAAGAATACTTAGTAGAAGACAAGCATGGAGATTTAGAATTATGAAGCCATTATTTTCCATTCATTTTTCTTTCAGTTTATGGTCAATTTTATGTTTGATTATGTGTAACTAAACGTCCAGTTAGTATTTAGGTTAGATGAACCTTATATTAATACTTTGATATGATTTGATTTTTTATTAATGCAATTGTTTTGATTGTCTTATTGTGATCCTGTTACATGCTTATATATATTCTAATAAAATATGGAATATTATATCATAATTTGATTTCATACATAGAGATTGACAAATCCTAGGTTTGAATAGATCTACCATAATTAGAAGGCATTTATTGCAGTCCTAGAGATTAGTTGTTAGTATACTCAAGGTTAGTTACTAGCATACTATAGGAATCTCCATGATCCAATAAATTAATAAAACAATTGCATAATAAAAGATCCATCTTTTAAGGGATTTAGGGGGATTCGAGAGCTAGATACTAGTTTTTGATATCGATAGTTTTCTAACCTTGTTTCTGTGTTCAATATTACAACCTATTTATTTTAATTGTTTTAAGTTTTATTTTCTTTCATTTAAAATCCAAAATAAATCTTGAGGCTAGATAATAAAGGAAGGATAACTGCTAGTGTTCATAGTCTTCATAGGATTAACCTGTACTTATCAGTACTAAATACAACTATATTGTATACTTGTAGTTATTACAATATTGAATAACTTAAAAGATAAATCAATCATCTGTCATGATCTTTCATAAATAGTCTACTAAGAATTAGTAGACAGTTTTGATCCTCTTCAAAGTCTAACACTATGAAATCCACATGAATAATAAACTTATCCACTTAGACTATCACATTCTCCACCACACTAAAAGGTTTCTTTATTAATTCATCCTCTAATTGAATGAGCATCAAAGTTGGCTTCATTTCTCCTATCCCTAATTTCTTGAAAATACAGAAAGGCATAAGATTAATACTTGCACCTAACTCATATAAACATTTAACAAATTATAGATTACCAGCTACACAGGGTATAATAAAACTCTCAAGTTTCTTTATTTGTAAGAGCATGTGGCTGGTAATTATGGACCTACAACTCTCTGTTCAAGACATTGTTTGGTTAAATTACTCTTCTTAACACAAAGAATGAGTGAGAGGCTCCTCCATCTCTCTTTTTCTTCCTCTTTTTAAAACCATTTTTATGGTTTCTTTATCCTCTAGTTTGAATCTTGTTCATGTTGTTGTTGCTGCTGCACCCCCTTCTTCATCTCTCCTCTGTATCAAAATTGCTTCTCTTCCCCTCCACTCTCTGCTTACTTTGTTGCTTCATGACTAGGAGAAACTTAGTCTTTTCCTATTTCCGTCTTCCCAACCATGTGCTTTTTACCGTTTATAGTAATGACTTTTTGGCTTTTTCTCAACTAATACTTACAGACTTCCAAATCCAGCTTTATGGATTCTAATTTTCCCCTTCTACCCTATCCTCCCTCCTCCTCATCCTCTCAATCTCTTCCATGCCAAACCTAAACTCACCCTACCTACCCTTCTCACCTTTCTCCTCCTACTCCTCCTCCTCCTCCTCCTCCACCACCAACTCCATTATCATTGACTCAAGATGTGAACTTGGTTTAGAAACCCTCTAAAGCTTAAAAAACTTAGAAACAGGTTGTAGGGGATAACTCAAACACCTTTCTACATTACAGTCCTCTTATTGAGCAAGATGGAAAGATTATGGCTCCAAGCATTGATATATTGCAAGAAGGAGCTAGGACTTAGGAAGCATCACTAGTTGATTTTTTAATGAAAAAAGGCCTTCATTTTTAGCCATCCAAGCACATACTCAAAGACATTGGAAGGGTAGGGGATTGCTGGAAGTTATACTGACGGAGGATGACAATCTAATGTTCACTTTCAGTTTAAAACCAAAAGCTCAATAGGTTATTGAGGAAGGACTATGACACATTTTTTAGCTCCCTCTATTTCTTCAAAGCTGGTAACCATGAATGGAGCTGGAGAAAATCAAAACGAAAAAATATTCCATTATAGGTTAATATTCATAATATTCCCTTGGAATATTGGACCACTAAGGGCCTAAGCTTCCTAGTTGGCAATTTAGGCAAGCCTTTATGTAAGGATGAAAACATTTCCATGAGAAAGAGAACTGGATTTGCTAGATTATGTATTTTCATGGAAATTTCTAAAGAAATGAAGGAGAGTATCCCTATAACAAGACCAACAAATGGAAATTCTCTTAAGGAGGACAATGTCCTAGTAATTTATTAATGGGGACCCTCCTTAAGAGCATAAGGCAAGGAGTGGAAAGCCATTAGAAAAAAATTTAAAAAGGGAGATTATTTAGAGCGGATGGGATTGGAGGAATCCATATCATAAAATGCCAATAAGAACATAAAAGTAGAAAATCAAATAGTTGATTATATAGAAACTAAATTAGTTGAGGAGCAAACCAATCCTCATATCAAGAACTTGAAACAGAGTAAAAGGACTCAAATCCTACCTTAACCCCAAAACCTATATTGCTGGAAGTAAATCATTAGTATGTAGACAACCAAGATGAAAAGTTTGAGAAAGTGTAGTATAGAAGAAGCAACAGGAGTAATAAGAAAAGGTCCAAAGTTAGAGGCATTATTAAATGATTATTGTAGTGTGGAATATGAGAGGTCTTACCAACCCATAAAAGCTTAATGCTTTAAGGGATTTCTAAGGGAAAAGCCCTTTTTGTTTTGCCTTTTAGTAACTAAAATCAAAAAAGAAAACCTGAATAAGTTGAGATTCTTAGGAAATCATTAGAAGCTTCTCTCAAATCATCATTTCCACAAGTATGGAAGAATTATTATTATCTATAATGGAGAAATAGTGGATGTGTAATCCTTGGAAATCAATGAGTAACTCAATCACTTGAGATTTGTCTTTAAAATGGAAAATACTGCTACTATAGCTACTTTTTCTATGGTTTCAATACTGCTTTTTAAAGGATTGAGATTTAGAGTTCTCTGAGAAGGATAAAATCCTCAAGCATTAGGTTTTTGGCTTGTATATGGTTATTTCTACACTACTCTCTATAAGCCAGAGGAAGATGGAAATTGTAACTTACTCAATTATAATATGGATCTTTTTTAATACACCAAAGATGAAGAGCCTACTAATCTTAAATATAAGGGGCACAGGTTCACTTGGAGAAACAAACAAACATCAAGATGGTTCATCCACAAGAAGATAAATAAAGCATTGGGGACTATGGAATGGATAACCAAATTTTCTGAAAGCAAAGCTATTTTCTTAGATCTTTGTTTCTTTGATCATTCCCCTATCAAGATTGATAATCTTTCCAAAAAGCTCAATACTAAACATCCTTTCAGGCTTAACAATTTTCTAGTTAATGTGGGAGGATTTCAAGAAGCAATAGATAAAGGATTGGAAGCATTTGTTACTGGAAAAAATAGTATGTGTGTATGAAAAAAACTCAAAGCTATCAAACAGAAATTAAAGTTTTTGAATGATAGTAGAAGTTAGAACATAAAAAAGGAGATTGAGGAGGCTAGGATTTGACTTTCCACCATCCGAATCTCACTAGCAATCAATCGCAGTGATTAAAACCTAGAAAATGAGGAGAGAAATGCTCTTAAGCACTACCTATAGGTGACAGACGATCACAACTCCTTTATACAATGAAAAGCTAGAATTAACATGATATCCAAAATTTTTCATCAATGTTGTCTCATCAAGAAGAAACATAATTAGAATTTGTTATATAAAATATGAATCTAGCGAAATGATATGTAGAAAATTAGAAATGATAAAGGAAGCTATGGATTTTTTTAAAAATTTGGGTATTGAGGGGAACTCAAGAGCATCTATGGAGGATCTAAAACTTTTTATCTCCGCTAGCATACCCGAGGGAGAAGTTAATAACCTATTCAGACCAGTCACTGATAATGAAATAGAGGGTATGGTTTTCAGCATGAATGAGTCTAAGGCTCTAGACTAGATGGTCTTAATGGGAACTTCTACCACAAAATTTGGAATAACTTTTGAAATATTATCAAACAACTTGTGCATGAATTCTTTAAAAAAGGGGTTTTGCTGAAAAAGATTAATAAAACATTTTTATGCCTAATTTCCAAACTCCCAAATCTTGTTTCCTTAAGTGAATATAGACCTATTTCTTGCACTAACTTCATTTACATGATCATTGCTAAAGTTTTAGCATATAGGCTAAAAACATTTTTGAAATTTATAATCAATGAGAAACAAAGAGCTTTTTTGAACAATAAACATATTGGAGACAATATTCTAATCATGCAAGAACTTACGAAAGTTTATAAAAGGAGAAATTCTCTATAGAACTGTGATATCAATGTGCATCTTCATAAAGCATTTGATAGTGTCTGCTATAATTTCATATTACAGACAATTGAAGTGTTGAATTTTCCCTAAATGTTTATAAACTAGATCAGAGCTTGCATTAACTTTACTTCCTTTGGCATTGTGGTTAATGGGAATCCTACTAAAAACTTTAAAGGGATCCAGAGGAATTTGGTAAGGGGATCCCCTCTCCCCTTACCTTTTCATAATCTATATGGAGGTTCCCACACTATTACTCAAGCATATTGTTTCCATTGCCCCAAATTTTAATTATCACTCTAAATGTAGGTTCGTTTCTTTAATAAACTTATGTTTTTATAGATAATCTTATTTTACTAAGCAAAGATAATGCCAACTTAGTATCTATACTGATGAGTAACTTGTAAAGATTAAAGGAGCTTTCTAGCCTTGGAATTAATCTTCAAAAGAGCTTCTTAATCTCGTCAAAAGGTGTTGTACACCTCTCAAATGTAATGTCTCAAATTCTTGGAATGGCTAAAAAAATCCCTCCTCTGTTATATCTCGAACTCCCAATCTCACCAAGAAGGCTTATATATAGATAATGCTTTCATTTGATAGAAAATTTCATAAAAAATTGGGTTTATGGATGAATATGACTTTTTTATATGGTGGGAAGCTTTAATTCCTGAAATTTTTCATCTCTTCAATACAAACATATTGGTGCTTCTATATTTCCTTATCAAAAGGTCTTATTTAAAATGTGGAAAGATGATGCCCACTCAGTATCCATATTAATGAGTAACTTGCAAAGATTAAAGGAGCTTTCTAGCTTTGGAATTAATCTTTAAAAGAGCTTCTTAATCTTATCAAAATGTGTTGTACACCTCTCAGATGTAATGTCTCAAATTCTTGGAATGGCTAAAAAAATCCCTCCACTGTTATATCTCGAACTCCCAATCTCATCAAGAAGGCTTATATATAGATAATGCTTTCATTTGATAGAAAATTTCATAAAAAATTAGGTTCATGGATGAATATGACTTTTTCATATGGTGGGAACCTTTAATTCCTGAAATTTGTCATCTCTTCAATACAAACATATTGATGCTCCTATATTTTCTTATCAAAAGGTCTTATTTAAAATGTGGAAAGATGATGCCAACTCAGTATCCATATTGAAGAGTAACTTGCAAAGATTAAAGAAACTTTCTAGCTTTGAAATTATTCTTCAAAAGAGCTTCTTAATCTTGTCAAAAGGTGTTGTGCGCCTCTCAGATGTGATGTCTCAAATTCATGGAATGGCTAAAAAAATCCCTCCTCTGTTATATCTCGAACTCCCAATCTCATCAAGAAGGATTATATATAGATAATGCTTTCATCTAATAGAAAATTTCATAAAAACTTGGGTTCATGGATGAATATGACGTTTTCATATGGTGGGAAGCTTTAATTCCTGAAATTAGTCATCTCTTCAATACAAACATATTGATGCTCCTATATTTTCTTATCAAAAGGTCTTATTTAAAATGTGGAAATGATGATGAAACAATTCCTTTGGGGAAAAGGAGGAAGTGAAGAAGGAGTTGAAAAAGTGAGTTAGAAAGATAATTTTCAGCCAAAGGAAGTAGGGGGGACATGATTGGAGACAATTAAAAGTAACAACAAAATTTTAATGCTAAAGAGAATTTGAAGAATCTTAGTTGAGAAGGAATCATTGTGGATCAAATGGATTCATAGCTACATTCTAAAAGGGAATAGTGTTTGGGCTCTAAATCCTAAAGATACCTACTTTTGGTTTGTTAATCAGATATTAAAATTGAGGGAAATGGTATAACAGTATGTAACTTGTAAGGTAAGGATGTGTACTCTTGCTCTATGGTTTGATAACTGTTTTCCTTAATCAATAGGAAAGGTCTTCAAACTCTCCAAGTTCCTAAAGAAAGCTAAAGTGCAGGACCAGACAGAGAATGGAAACTGGTCTCTAACACCAAAGTTGATGAGGACCTTGTCAATTTCCCAATATCCAAATACTAATGATGAAGACATTTACCTCTAGCATGAACTACCTGTTGCATAATTAACAAATAAGAAAAATAAAAATATGATTTATGGAACTGATACAATAGTAAAGGGGAGTAGATTGGTTTGGAGCAAAAGCCTAGAGCTTAATGCCAGCTTCTTCCTTTAGTTAGAAATATTAAATATGCTTAGCACAATGGGTAGATTAAAGTTCCTATCCATCCCTAAAGTTTGTGTTCTTTACAATCTAGATGATGAAAATAAGGATTATTTGTTTTTTAATTGCAACACCTTTAATATTAAAGGATCTCAGCACTACATCAGTACAGTTTCAGCCAAAGCATACTAGTAGACATTATCTAAAGGATACAACATATGTCAAATTACAAACGGGATAATAAAGTATACATGGTGGCAATAACAACATTTTTTCAAGAGATTTTGGTGGAAAGAAACTCCAAAAGATTTGCAGGGAAGGCTGGAAGCTTACCTACTCTTATAGAGCTAACAAAAGCAAGCATAAGGAAGTAGTTAATCATCAATCAGATTGCAAAGAAATGTAGTAAAAAACTAGAGATTTCTTGAAGAATCTAATACTTACAAAACTTTTGTAACTTAATTCATTTCAAAAATGTGTTATAATGCTTGCTCCTAGTATTTTTAACTAAAATGTAGTGATTACAGTTTTTAAGGTGTATTTGAAGATGTATCACTATGGGTGACTTCTTATAACTAATTTCTTCATTTGTTAAACTTATTTTTTTCAAAAACGGAGATTGTTTGGTTGTCCTCCTAAGTGTTTGATAGGATAACATTGAGAAACTTTGGGTACTTGGGCATGTTCTTCTAGGCTTTCATAAAGGACAAGTTAATTTGAAATTTCTTCAATTTATCTAAAAACTTTAGAAATTGCATATCCATTTATTCTTCTTCAACCTTTGTGGGAATGGAATCTCTGGAACATATGGAGGTGGTGGAACTTATGGTGGCTCCTCGTTCTTATTTCCCTCTTTATCTTCTTTCTCTTGGCTTTCTTCTTAGTTAGATTCAACCTTCTTCTTAATTTGTTCTTCCAACTCTTTCCCATTTCTAAGTGTGATAACCTTCAGTTGCTCCCTTATATTAGACTCTATATTGGTTAGGAGACTCTCTGCACTTTGTGTAGAAAATTCCTTAGCTAGTTGGCACATTTGAACCTCCAAATTATGGATGAAAGAATCATGATTTTTATAATTTAATCGAATTTAGCTTTATCCTCTTTTGATTCTCATCTTTTCTTATGAATATAGAATTGAATATATCCATTAGCTCATCCATCTTTAAGCCTATCTTTCTAAAATCCTGGTAGGCATTATTAGAAAAGGAAAACTTTGGGTGGTTTTTCCACCTAAGATTATAAATGTTAGAATAAGGGTTGTTATCACCCTGACCATGTCTTACTTTTATGTAATTAAATTACTCAATATTGTTGCTCTCCACTAGGAAGCAATCAATTCACTTCCATGATGTATTTCATTAAGTGGACTGGAAGACGTAGCTTTTAGGTAATTTATTTGCTTGTCTAGGTTTGCTACTTCAGCCTGTAATGTTTCATTGAAACAATAGCAAGTACTCCTTCTGATCTTTGAAGGTTGGTTATTGTTTGCTCCTCTTTAATTTCCATAGACAGCTATTGTTTGCCATCTACTACAACAAATCTTGTGTAACATCAACCCTCTTCCTCATTAATGAACCTTCAGTTACTGGATCAATGGTGTCTTTAGTAGGTATATTTGCTCCATTATTGAAGGTTTATAAAAGGAACTCCTCAAGTTATAGCGTGGGTAGTTCTTTTACAACTCCTTAAATCTTTCCCATGATTTCTACAGTAATTCCCCTTCACTTTGCTAGAAATTTTTTTATCTCATTTATGATCCTTGTAGTCTTTGTTAAGGAGAAGTACTTAGTTAAAAAGGCTTGTACCAATTACTCTCATTTAGTCATGTTCTTTGGGCAAATAGAATTCAATCACTCCTTGAATCGATCTTTAAAGGTGAAAGGGAGTAACCTCATTTTGGTTGCATCCTCTTATAAACCAATGTCCCTAAACATGTCACATGTCTCTAAGAAATTGGCTAAATGAGCATTAGGATCTTTATTGGCCAATCCATAAAATTGGACACTATTTTGTAGTATATTCAGTAGAGTTGGTTTAATCTCAAATTTCTGCATTGGTGGTCTTGTGATCACTTATTGACTAGCGTTCAACCCCGACCTTATAAAGTCTATGAGGGTTCTTTACTGACCTCCTTAGTTCCCTTCTTCTTTCATTGATCTCTTTATAGCTTCTTCGCATATTGTTTTTTGAATCTCTCTCTCTTGCTTGTTGATGTCGAAAACTTGTGTACCGAAGAGATTGCTTAAACTCCTAATTAATCCTATGTTCATGCACCTAAAACCACATAAAAAAAGTATTAAAATCCTTAAATCAAAGTAACTCAAACTACACTAGATGCTAAATTATCAATCCCCAGCAACGACTCCAAAAAACTTGTTGATGTTTAATTTAAACTTACATATACTACAATTATACAAAACATATCTTATAGTATAAAAAAGTATCATTCCCATGAGGATTTATAGTAAGCTAAAAAATGTTGTACACTTTGTTTAAGGTCAACAATATGATAAAATAATTAGATAATAAACTAAACTAAATAAAATTGATAATTTAATAATTAAACAATTAACAATAAATTTGTTGATTAATCAATTATGAAAGCTTAAGAATTACTTCTATTCTTGTTTCCTCTTACTTCACCTTATTAATTTAATAATACTCAACCTTAGATATCTAATAATTATTATTACCCTCTCTCAACTTCTAACTAATTAATCCGAATTAAAGTAGATAAAAATTGAATTGCAGCCTCTCGATCTATCAAAACTCTTCGTAATTTTCTAATTAGATTTGAAGCAATCCTAAAAGTAACTAATAAACAATTAAGATTTCTCTTCAATTTCCTATTAATCTGATGTTTATAGGTCTATTATTATACTAGCTCTCGCTGCGCAACATAACAAAAATAAATCAATGTTACCATTTAATTCAGATCAAAAAAAAACTAAACACCACAAAGTATATCTCTATTAAATAAAAAATGTAAAGTTTAACAAAGAGTGCAAGAGAAATCCCTAAAATAAGTTTAGCAATCCATAAATGAAATTATATATTCCAGTTGATTTATCATTAAAATTTAAAAATAATAAGGAAAGAAAAGAAAACAATTGAAGTTTGAATTTTAGATGTTTTCTCTTCATTGTCCTTGAAATGGAAAAATCTACAACTTTTGTTCTTTAGCAATTTTCTCTCCTTTATCTCTTCTTTTATGTTTCCAGCCGCCTTTTTTGTTTTTTTTTTCTTTTCCTTTTGTACTTCTTGATATTTATAGGGTTCTTTATAGGGTTTCCAAACATTTTGTTTTCTAAAAATAGTCCCAAATCATTAAAAATATTTTTAAAAAATTGTAACTTGGAAAATTGTCTCTTACACAATTGTGCATTGGCTACTCTATGCACTCTCTGTCATGATCATGCAGATCATGCAAGAATGAATGATGGACAGTTGAATATTCTCTGTCATGAGCATTCACATCATGTGCATGCATAATCATGACGGCTTCCATTGCCCAACTTCTTCTTCATTTTTTCTTGGAATTTCTTAGCTTAACTCATCATCAAAACACATTAAATATCCCCTAAAACAAGAATAAAGACCAAATTCTTGCCCTAATAAGTAATAATCAAATGAAACACTAGTAAATACATAAATCGAATTCCCAAATATATGATTAAACCTAATAAAATACTTGAAAACATACTCTTTAACCTAGAAAACACACTATAAATCACACCCATCATTGAGATTGTAGAGCCAACTATCTTAGTAAGTGAGCAAATCATATTTTGATTTCTCATTGCTATTATAGAATTATTTTTTAAAAATTGTGTTCCTTTGTCCTTCCTTTATTCATAGAGGCCTTGATTTTTACCTTAATAATGATTTATGGTAGGACACTACCTCAAGTAGGCTTTCACTACTTTCTTCCCCTCTTCCTTTAAGGTACCATTCTTAAGATTTTGAAATAGCAATTTTTGGATCGTTATCATTTTTGATATGGAGCTGCTCATTTCTTATTCAGTATCAGATCTTCTATAGACATTCATTTTCTTCAGCTCTTGCTACACTAGTGAAGTTTCCTGACACATTTAAATCTCTTCACTGCTTAAACAAGGACCTTCATACCCTTAATGATTGTTGCATTAAATTCATCTAAATCCGTAAGGTGATTGTTGAACTTAAAGGGTATCAATTTCTTATAACTATTGAAGATATTTTGAGTCACAATTGGTGAATGATCTGAGAATCTTAACTCCATAAATTATACCCTATACTATTTAGGAACTGTAGCATCTAGTGATTATTAACCAAATCTCTATCTAATTTCTTCATGATTAACCACTTAGAGCTTTGTTTATTACTTTATGTGAAGAATCTTCCTTAATTCCTCAAATCTGTGACTCCAATTTACTCTATACATTCCCAAAGTTCATTTTAATAGTTCATATCATTCATATTTTGTAACATCCCGTTTTCATACTAAGGGTTAGAACCCTAAAATCCGGTACATGTGATTAATGAGAAATTAAGAAAAATGCATTTTTCATGCCCATTCATACTGTTAGCATCCACACATGTGAATTTGAATTTTGGCACACATTAAAATAACTGTACATGCATTCATTGACATTCCGGGTATAATTGAATTGTAATGTGATATTATTAAGAACTGTGGTTAGATTGTATTGAAAATTGGTTTGGAGAGTATATTTACTGATTTAGAATTTTTAGTAAAATTTAGGAAATTTCTTGAAAATTTAAGGGTATATTGGACTAGGAAAAATGCCAAGTGGCAGAATAATTGATGAATAGTGGTAGAAATAAATGTTAGATGGCAATAAAAATTTTAATATGTGACATTGGGATTTATTGACAAGTGCCAATTAAAATTGGGAGATAATTGAACTAGAAATTGGAGACAAATAGACTAGTTTTTAGTAAGGGTCCATATGGGACCATGACAAATGGCAGTGACAAGTGTCACTACCACTAACTTCTCTCTCTCTTGGTCCTTTCACTTGAAAGACCAAGTAAATGGTTTTTCTCTCGTTTTAACTCTTGATTTTCTCTTCTTCATCATAACTTCTCCATTTTTCTCCAAGATGCTTATCCTTCTTCATGATTTTTGCTACCGACCATCACCAACGTTACACCTTGCTTTCATCTATTAATTGCTACTTCCATTTTGTTGTTTCTCCCATTTGCCACAAGAAAAACCTAGCCTACCCACCTTCAAGATGAAGATCGCGTGATGCTTGGGAGCTAGGGCTAGGTGTTGGTTTTGAAAAATTGGAGCTAAATCAAGTAAGTGGCTTGTAAATCTTCATAGGTAGTGTTTAATGAAGCTTTTAGGATGATAGTTAGAGGTTTAATGGCATGAAATGGTGTTGTGTGTATGATGAACGTGAGTGATGAATGGTTGATGAAAATTTCTTGTTTTTGTAATTGTGAATGATCATTGATTACCCATAATTTGTTATAAAGATGTTTTGGAAGTTGGATGATCCATATAATGGTGTTAGGATGAGTGTAGAAAATCAATCATGAATGGGTTAATGCATATGTTCTGTTTTGGTTAATGATCAAATATAGATCATGAATTGATTTGTGAATGATATTGACTTGAAATGGAGTTGAGAATGAGGAATAGATGGAGTAGAAAAGATGATCTTTGTATGAGTTGTGTTAGGGTAAGATTTGAAAACAAAAGTGGTAGTTGATCTGGAAAATGTGGCAGCAACATGATCTCTGAATATGCCTCTGTGTTTTAGCCATAAATTTTTCTCTATTTATCTAAATGAGATGATTTTAAGTTAAAATTAAACTAGAGACAAAGGGCTATATTTTTCGTGAAGAAATAGAGATTGAATTCTGTCTCTAAGAGTTTCAAAATTTAGCCTGAAGTTGAGTTTGTGGATTCTGTCGTGGTTTGGAACAGTTTGTAGTGTTTTTAGCATAAATTTCATAATATCGAACCAAATTGCATGAAATTATTCTCATTTTAAACTTAGGACATAAAGCAACAATTGTTTAGAAGAGGGTGTTGCCTAAATTATTCATTTTCCCCGTCAAAATTGCTATGAAACATTAACCCGAAGGTCTGTTTTCAGAAGAGCCAAAATGAAGTTTGAAAAAGAGGGGAGTCCACGATCGTCCACAAGCACGATCGTGACTCTTAAGGGTCACAAGGGATCTCACCATCGTGCACAATCACGATGGTGACAATGGAGAAGCAATTGGAATTGCACGATCGTGCATAGTGAAGGTGCAGTGTAAGTTGACAGATGCGAACATCCTTTGATCTTTTGGCCATAACTTCTTCTCCCGACTTCCAAATGACATGAGACTTAAGCCATTGGACTCGTAAGACGTTGATATTCATCTACAACAAAAATATATTCATCTGAAATCATTTGTAAGAGATTGATTGATTGAATTGGAACGAAAATGATGAACAATTCTAGAACTTCATGACTGGAGTATTATCACTGACCATGCTTCGGTGTTTTGACAATAACTTGATCTGTAGTGATCCAAATGAGATGCTTCTTGATTTAGATTAAACTAGCGACATACGGCTACAATTTGTATAAAGAGATTGAATTTAAATTCTGTCTCTAAAATTCCATATTTTTGAATTAAAGCTGAGTATAGGACACTAGTTTTTCTTATGAACAATCTGAATTAATTGGCGTATAACATTTGGAGTACTGAACTAAATTGAATGATCTTGGTTTCCTTTGAAACTTAAGACAATGGGGAACATTTTTCTAGAAGAGAGTATTGTCAAGTTACTTTATTTGCATTGTCTAATTGATCATGGAAAATAGACCCAAAGGTTTGGAATTTTGGAGAATTTATAAGAAGAAATGAGAGTTTTGATAGTGTGTGATCATGTAATGTTGGAATAACATTAATGAGTGAATTGTTGGTATTAAAGTACTAAAGACATGTGTACAATGGAGATGAAGTGGTTCATATGATTAAATTTGTTATTCAAAAAGAGGAGTAAAGTGTATCTAGTAAAAGTGAATGAGAAATGAGTTATTATGAAAGCAAATGATGCTAAAGATGAGAATGTGATAAAATGTGAAATTTGATAATATATCCGGGATTGTCATGAACATGCATTGTACATATTCCATATCCACACGTGTGAATAAATGAATGCTTATAATTGTGCAAAGTTATTAATGTGAGAGTGCAATGTGTATATTGCATAATTTGAATATGCAGGATAAACGTCCGCATTTAGACGTTTCCAGAACTGCGAAGTCAATGCTAATATGGAGCGTACTGTGAGTAGACCGAGATGGTCTTACCTTATTGTTTGTTTTGTTTATATTATGACTTGAATGATTATGAATGAGATGTGAATTGATTGTGTGATTCCGCACAGTGAAGGTCCGAGGTTTCTGATGCTTAAATGTAATATTGAAGTGCTAATTATATATGAATGTGACAAACTAAATGCTTCATGGCATGAATGCATAATCACAAAGTGTTTCTAAACATAAATGTTGAATACCGGACTAAGGTCCGATGATATGTGAAAGTGAATAAGTGATCATATATGATTGATGCATCTCACTACCTGAATGCAAGAAAGATAAAGGCAGTTGTGACCAGAGTAGCCAACTTGAGAAGAGCTTTAAGCTCAGTTATACACATTAGAGCATCAGGCTCAACGTTTAATGAGCCCGGTATCCCCAACGGATATGGGACAGTTATCAGTGAGCCCGATATCCACATTGGTTTTGGGACAGTTTAGGCACTCAGTCACAACAAAGTAACAACTGAAAGTGGGTCTCATATCTACTGCATATGCATGATATGAATGATATGTGATCCACTGTGATTATTAGGTAAATGTTGTGAATTATGTGTTATGTGACTAGGTGAGCCATCGATGATGGTCACTCACTGAGTTCTTAAACTCACCCAAAATTTGCAATTATTTTTCAAGCTCAGACGAGTACCCCATTAGACAAATGGGAGTATACCTACTGCATTCAAGTAAGGGATAGAGGTCGCGATCAGTTCGTGTCTACATTGTATTTCTTTATTTTCGTACTGAATTGTATATTCCGCAAATTTTTGTATCATATGTATTTGAATAGTTTAGTTTGTAGTAACTTTTGAGACTGGAAATGTTTCGTAAAAGAGTTTGACCAAAGGGTGATGACAATTGTGATTTCGGGGTATATACTCAGACATTACTCAGGATGTCGGTTACGTGTCTTGTGAGGGTGGGGTGCCACATTATTTGACTGATACATCTATATCAATCTCATTGCCTTTTGATAATGTGTGACCTTCATGACATGTACATCCCGATTTTGAATTGAATTTCTATTCAGACCATATTTTTATCACATGTATTAACATGGATATGATTAGGCATTCTTTGTTTTTCATAAACTACATTAGCCAAATAACCTATCCTATTGACATATTCTTCCCTTGGTAAACCCCTTTGAGCTTTAGCCTTTCTTTTTGTATCAACCATATTACATGCTTTATACTTAACCAAATTTCTTACCTAAGCTATAAAGCTAGTGGAACATTTGTGATTGGTGAGTTTACGGATGTACAAAAGTGTAAGTGTGGGGGTATACATATTTGTTAGTTGGTTAATGTTGGGATGTTTTGTTATGTCTTATCATTGAAATTCCCATGTTGATGTAGTTTATTTTAACTTTTATAAGGAAAAGAAAGAAAGAAAAGAGAAAAGGAAAAAAAGAAAGAGAAGAAAAGAAGATGAAAAAGAAAGAAAGAAGAAAAAGAATAATAAATTTTTTGTTTAAAATAAATGTATCAAGGACGAATTGCATATATGTTGAAAAGTTGTTTATAGTTAATGCATATTCCTAGAGTTGTAATAAATGTGTTATTTGAATATGTTGAATATGAGGTAGATGTTGTCTTGGAAGGTTCACTCTTGTGATTTCAATGTATTGTTGGCATAAAGTGTATGAGTGATTCCTTCGAATTGGTATATGCTTCATGTGGTTTGTGTATGAGAACTGAATGAGGTTGTGAAATATAAATGTTGCATTTGTCATAGTTGATGATACCCAGTTTTTGATGAGTGTTGCTTTGTTTCACTAGCTTTGATGACTTTCATGCTACTTGGCCCAAATACATCTCACCTTACCTTTGGCCACATTACAACCTTAAAAATTCCTTTGATTCGCGATTTTTCATGTGAACATTAGTGGTAGAGAAATGAAATGATATGCAAAGTTATGGATTGTCATGATCATGAATGGTGTTGAGTGTACTCGTGGATATATTTTAGTTAAACACATTTTCCAAGTCTACCATTATATTGCTTAGTTTTTGAAGATGATGAATGTTGATTGATCATAAGTAAAAGCTTGGAACATTTGGGAAATGAGTCAATGTTTTGGGGTCTTTGAGCTCAATTTTAATGTTTTGCTCGAGGACGGTCAAAAGTTAAGTGTGGGGGAAATTGATATGTGTTTACTTGTTGATACATTTAATGATTTACACTTAGCGATTAATGATATGAAAATGCTTAAGATACTCACTTTAATTCATATATGATTTTAGGTACAATTTGGAAGTAAAGAAATTAAAGTGAGTTGAAAGCATGACATACACTACAACAAAAATGGCATACAGTAACATGTGATAAGTGTTATTAAATATGAACGGTAAAACTAATGACTATGCTATGACAACCCATGTTACTAAAGATCTGATGCTTTAGTAACAGTTTTGACATGTTGTTGTCGAGTTTAATATGACATGTATTGATAGCTATAAAAGATTTTATATTATATTTTATAAATGTTATTAATTAACTATTTGTAACATTTTTATACTGTTATATATTAACTTTTTGCAGCATCATTAACATGTAGTAGATATAAATTTTGTAACATTTTAAAAATATTATAGATAAGTTTTCCATGACATTGATAGAATGTTGTTGTTGAGTTTATTATAGCATTTATTGATAGCTACAAATG
>JAOTBA010028465.1:0-17604 GCA_025629845.1 Erythroxylum squamatum
TAATCCATGCATAAAAACTGGATTTTTGCCCAAATGGCATTTTCTTGAAAACATGTTTTCATGCATATGTCATATTCTACAACCACATTATCAAACCAAACAATAAAGACCATGCTTATTTTACTCAATCAAACATCCATATGACAATTTCAAAGCAACATGGACTTATTTCCAGAATTTTCACACAACAACCAACATAAAGGAATTGTCAAACATTCAAGCATATTTAAAGCTCATTTTCAAAAGTAGTTGAGAAATCATTTATTTCATTTAACTTATTAACTCAAATATAAAGATGAAACCCACCTTAATCCTTGCTTAAATCTTGTTCAATGGAGTCCCTCTTCTTGCTCTTCTTCTCTTCCTTGCCCTTCTTGAATGTCTTCAACCAAACATAAAATTCCCAATTTAATAACACTCAATTGGAAAACCTAACTAACCCAATACATGAAATTGATGGTAGAAACACTAAACCCATCTATTTCTTAAGCTTTTCTAACCAAAACCCATCCAAAAGCTAAAACTTGAACATATGACTTACCTTGATTCTTTACCCAACCAAGGGGTTTCTAGGCTTAAATGGAAGCTTGGACCTTCCTCTACCTTTCTTCTTCTTGAGATTTCACCAAAAACCTCCTTGAACTCTTGGAAAATCACAAACCCTAATCAACTCTTCTCTTTCTCCTTTCTTTCTCCTTCCCACGACACTTCTCTCCTCTCTCCCTCTAATTTTCGTCCACTCCTCCTTCCCTCTCATGCAATCTTCATTTAATTCCTCCTTTTTATACTCTAACTTAAGCCCATTTAAGTCCAAGGCCCATTAAACCCTTAAGGACAAAGCCTTGTCCAATTTTAACTTAAATCCCTCACTTAAGCCCAAAGCCCATTTTAACCTTAGGCATTTATTACTTAACTCTTCAATTTCATTTAATTCATGCTAATTCATGCCACCAAACCTGATTAAGGCTACCATACTAATTAATGTCAATTTAATTTAATCCATTAAAATTCCAAAAGCAGTCTAATCATGCTTAATAAAATAAAAAAAAATTCAGGGGCTAACATACATTATACAAGATCTTGTCCAAAAGTTCAGGTGTATGACTAGAAATCATCTTCATTATCTCCAAATTTATTCAATTTGAGGAAACAGTTGCAACATACATGTAATTAATATGTACAACCAGGTATGTTTCATTATTAAGATAACCTATGAAGCATATAATGTTATGCCAACTTTGAGCAAAGCCTTGAAACAATATATTGTGTGACTTTTGTCAAGAACAGGCCTTATCCTTCGAAGGTACTATAAATTATGCAATTTCTTGTTTGTGAGGAGATGTTCCTTTCCTAATCATCCAAATAGATGAATTAGTTTTAATATCTATTCTTTTCTTATATTGATTGTAGTGGCTACTGGGATAGACCATTATACATCACAACATTTAGTATGGGTGTAAGCATATTCTAACATATATTCAACAATAATATACATTAGAATAACATATAAAATAAATGAAAAAGAATAACAAAATACCTCTTGTCATTGTTGTTTGTGCTTGAAGAGCTGCATTTTTGGAATTCTTCTAAGCTCTCAATTCCTAATACAATGGTGTATGTTTTCAAAAGAGAAAAGAAGTTTAGGGACCTAAATTCTGAGAAGAAAACCAATATGATTGTGCTCCCATCAAGCACAATATCACTTACCATAAAATCAGGAATTTATACCCACTAAATGCATAACGTTGGACCATTTATGACACAAAAAGAGCAAAAGTTCTCACATTCTCCCATTTGGTCCATACGTTTAACTTGGCATCAAATCATAATCTGATCCAAATATAATATACAAATCATGGCTATAGGTTCTCTAGTAGTTACGTATTATCTTCCATGTATTACAGTATACTATAATTGTATCAACCGAATGTGGTAACATTACTTAATGAATAAACCCTATCTTTATTCCAAATCCAAAATAATCAGTTTTCTCAAAATTCAATAATTTTGCACCATAATATGAGAAAATATTATAAGAGTTTCATGAAAATAACATTGTCTATACAATGAAAACTATATAATGGAACTCAATCGTATTCTAACAATATAATCCTTGAACTTCACTAGTGGCATGACTTTTGTTAAAGGATCAGCTATCATCAATTCAGTGCTAACGTGTTCAATGACCACTTTCTTTTCCTTAATATGTTCCCTTATAGATAAAAAAACTTGATGTCAATGTGCTTACTTTGACTACCACTCTTATTGTTTTTAACTAGAAAAATAACCGTTAAATTGTCACAATATATTCTTAATGGCCTAGAAATGGAATCCGCAAGTCTAAGCCCATATATGAAACTTTTTAGCCATACACCATGTGATGTAGCCTCAAAACAAGAAACAAACTCAACCTCTTTGGTGGAAGTAGCAGTTAAAGACTGCTTGGCACTCCTCCACGATATGGCGACATTGACAAACATGAAGATATAACCTAATGTTGGTTTTCGCGAATCAACGCGCCTAGAAAAATCTAAATATGAATACCCTATTACCTCTAGATCGTCTGTGTATCTGTACGTGAGCATGTAATGTTTGTTCCCTTGAAGGTGTCTCGATACTTTCTTTGCAGCTCTCTAGTGATCTATTATGGGGTTACTCTAATATCTACCTAACATTCCAACAACAAATGCAATGTTAGGTCTTATACAAACCTAAGCATACATCAAGCTTCCGACTATAGAAGCATATGAAATGTTTTTCATTTTTTCCCTTTCAAAATCATTTTTAAG
Source organism: Erythroxylum squamatum (assembly GCA_025629845.1). Lineage (NCBI taxonomy): Eukaryota > Viridiplantae > Streptophyta > Magnoliopsida > Malpighiales > Erythroxylaceae > Erythroxylum > Erythroxylum squamatum. The sequence goes on from JAOTBA010028465.1 coordinate 2,790, forward strand.
GATTATATAATAAACCCCTATCATTGGTTGCAAGTAATATGTCATCCACTTATAATATAGGAAAACAAATTTTACTTCCATTAACCTTCTAGTATATACATTGATCCATACTATTTTCTTCAAACCAAATTATGAGATAATATTGTGGAATTTCAAATACCATTAACGGGAAGCTTGTTTTAATCCATATATGGATCTTTGAAGCTTGCAAACTAAATGCTCATCATTATTAAATGAAAATCCTTCTGGTTGTTTCATGTAAACCTCTTCCTCTAGGTCACCATTTAAGAAAGCCATTTTCACATCCATTTGTTGCAATTCCAAGTAAAAGTGAGCAACTAATGTCAAAATTATATGAAGTGAATCCTTTTCAGACACATGAGAAAATGTATTTGTGTAATCGATTCCTTCTTTTAGAGTGAATCCTTTAGCAACGAGTCTTACCTTGTATCTCCTAATGTTGCTTAATGAGTCTTTCTTTATCTTAAATACCATTGCAACTCATGGCTTGTGAAAAGATTTCAGAATAATCACTAGTAATAGTTGATTTTCTTGTTCTAGTAGATCTCCTTAATGTTGCACCAACATCCTCCTATAGAGTCTATTGTTCAACTGGTTGTTAGATGTTTTTAGGCAATTCTTGAATAACTGAATCTATTAGATTATCAGCAATTTGTGGAACTTCTTGATTGTCATTCATGTTTACATTAGGCTATTGAATTTCAACAATTAGGTGTACATCATCTATTTGAACTCGAGGATGGTCGTGAATGACAATCACCTTACTTTTTGAGGTGAAAGGTTAAGTATCCAAATGATCATTATTAGAGACTATATCTTGAAATTAATCCCTCCCACTAATCAAATCATTCTCAAGAAATTTTGCATTTCTTGATTCCACAATTCTTATATGATGTGAAGGACAATAGAACTTATATCCCTTAGATCTTTCGGTATATCCAATGAAATACCCACTTATGGTCCTTGGGTCCAATTTCTTCTCTTGTGGATTATAAATTCTTATTTCAGAAGGACATCCCTAAATGCGTATATGTTGCAAACTCAATTTTCAATCTTTAAATAACTCAAATGGTGTCTTTAGAATAGCCTTAGTTAGTACCCAGTTTACTATATACACAATTGTCTTAAGAGCTTCAGTCCACAAGGACTTAGAAAGTTTTGAGCTACTCATCATGTTCCGTATCATGTCTAATAATGCTCGGTTTCTTCTTTCCACTACACCATTATGGTCTGGAGATCTAGGCATAGTGTATTGGGCTACTATCCCATTTTTTGAAGATACCTCACAAATGGACTAGATGCTTATCCATCTTCAATATATTTACCATAATATTCCCCACCTCTATCAAATCTCACAATCTTAATTTGCTTATTGCATTGTTTCTTTACTGCAACTTTGAACATTTTAAAAGCATTTAGTGCTTCATTCTTATTATAAAGCAAGTAAAGATACATAAATCGCAAACATTCATCTATAAATGATATGAAGTATTTCTGACCATACGAATCCATATCTGGACTACAAATATCTATATGTATGATTTCTAATATGTCTGAACTTCTGTCTTTCATTTTTGGTCTGCTTTCCCTTTATACATGCCACATAAGTATCAAAATCAACAAAATCTAAAGTACTAAGTACTTCGTCGGTCACCAATCTTTTAATCCTTTTTATAGAGATATGTCCTAATCTCTAATATCATAACATAGAGGAATTTGTATTCATGACACAACGTTTTGTTCCAACATGAACATGTTGCATTATAACAGGTATTATCTTGTAAATTAAAACAAAAAAGACCATCAAATATTTTACCATTCTCAACAAATTCAAATTTATAATGTAACTTTAAATATTTGTCTAAAAAATGAAAGGAATATCCAAATGGTATAAGTCTTGAAACTAAAATCAATTTCCTAGAGAAATTGGGAATATAAAATTTCTTTTATAGTTTTAAATAAAACCAATACATAAAATTAAATTGCAATCCCTAACAACCTCCACACATGAACGTATCTTGTTTCTAGATAAGATATGCTGCTCACTTCCCACTGGCTTCCTTAGGTTTTGCAAATCCTACAACACATTTGTAATATGGATTATACAACCAAAATCAATCCACTATGTATCATGAGAAACTTCAGCCATATTAGATTCAAATCAAACTAGTGAGATTAGATTACCTTTCTTTTCAAATCATTCCTTACGTTTGATATAATCCTTCTTCGTGTTTCCTTTTTTCTTACAAAAGAAGCACTTGTATTCCTTCTTAATGTCAGCTCAGATAGGTATTTGACCTTTTCCCTTTAAGTTGGCTTGATTTTTCTTCTTTCCTTGAACAACTAGATGTGCACTCTGCAAACTCTCTCCCTATTCCATCGACAATCTCCCTTCCTCTTAGACACACATGGTCATTAATTCATTTAATGACCACTTATCCTTATGTGTATTATAAGTGATTTTAAAGGGTTCGTATGGTGGTGGAAGGGTGCTCAAAATGTAATGCACGAGAAAAGAATAAGACATTTCAACCTTTAGTTTCTTTAACTAAGCCATAATGTCCCTCTTCTTCATAATGCGCTCACGCACACCTCGGACACCGATGAGTCTTATAGATGAAAACTTCATAATTAAGGTACTTACAAGTGCTTTGTCTTAAGTTTCGAACGGCTCATCAACAGCCTTCAATAGAGCATGAACATTGTCATGTTATTATACGGAACCACGAATGCCAGCAGAAATTTTGGTTTTAATGAACATCACACTTAGGCAATTAGATCACTCCCATCATTTATAAACCACAATTTCAGTTGTAGTGTTGGCCTCCATTACCTTAGGTGGTTCGTCCTTTGATATAATATAATTAATGTCCATCTACCCCAGACAAAGAAGAATTCTCTCCTTCCAAATCTTATAGTTTTCACCCCTTAATTTGGGAGTTTTACAACTTGTATCAGAGAAACTAACAGATTGAATAGCTACATAAATTAAATATACATGCTACTTATCAATAAATTGAGGCTAACAAACTATATATATGTATTTCCAATGTAAAACATATCTTAAAAGGCGTAAATCAATTAACATAAAATTGCTTGTGGGCTAAATTTTTAGTTTAAACAGATTCATGCTAAACTTTAAGATAAAACTATCAAATTATATTCCAATTTCTAATACATATAGGTAAATTAGAAAAAATAATTTGATACTTCATCCTAATTAATTATTCAAATATAATAAAAATTCTTATGGAATACAATTTATTATACTAAAATATTTAATTACAATTAAAAGTCTCTACATTTTATGTGATTAATTACATAAATATATAATTTATAGATAATTAGGGTTGCTGTGGCTAAGCCTTAATAACTAATCACTAAAAACTTTTCATCCATAAAGATATTCACAATGCAAAATATAGACATAATAGGCATAGGAAAATCTGCTTCATGTTGAACATTTATTCAAATATAATATCAACGAATAACATATACAGACATAAGCCATCAATTCAGATGGCAGTGGCTAGGTTTGAGCCTTGTTATAGCATAGCATCTAATTTTTATTTTTAATAGCAAAAAATGCACAGGTTCTGGAGCATCTTATAACAATGCACAGTATTCCAAACATAGTATAGTGATAAAATGCACAGCATCACATTGGTTATTAAAACAAAAAATAAAACAACATTTGCACAGAAGTACGATGTTATTAAACACACATAAACAAACAAAACGAGGTCGTTTAATAATAGATCATCTTCAACCTCCAGCTAGGTCAAACAGACTGGTTCACAACTCATCAGATGCTCTACAAAACCAAACCAAAAAACACCACAAAAACACATTTTTTTTTAAAAAAATGTAGAAACACTTCCAAAACATTTAATGGAAGGTTTATACCTTTAATATAAAGAAAAACATCAAAAAAACAACTCTAAATCTAAAGTTTTTTAATGTAAAAAATTTTCCAAAATTTTGAAATTCTCTAAAAACTCCAAGAAGGCAAAGATTAACAAGTTCTAATATCAAATATAAGCATATTATAACAAATATTTGACAATAATATACATTAGAATAAAATATAAAATAAATGCAGAAGAAAAATGATATACATCTTGCCATTGTTGTTTGTGCTTAAAGAGCTGCATTTTTGGAATTCTTCTAAGCATTCAATTCCCAATACGATAATGTATGTTTTTAGAAGAGAAAAGAAGCTTAGGGACTCAAAATTTGAGAAGAAAATCTACACAAATGTGCTCCCATCAAACATAATATCAGTTACCATAAAACCATGAATTCATACCCACTAAATGGATGACGTTGGACCATTTATGACACAAGAACAGGAAAAGTTCTCACATGGGAACTTACGAGATTACAAGACTAGATGGCCTGAAAGCCGAAGATGTCTTGCAATTATTAGTGAGATGACATGCTCATACACAAGAGCAAATCTCACTGCCTCACTTAAATTAGTTAACTGAAGATCATGATTTCTTGTAAATAATTTAGTCTTTCTACTGATGGATCAACAATTCACAACTTTATGACCCCATTATTGAGATTTTATGTCCCTTTTTTTTGCATCAGTATGCAACTTCCTAGTCAGTGTTTTTTTCCTAACAAGAAGCTGTAAAAATTAAGTTGTTGCCTAAGTGGAATGTTTACGTTTCAAACGTGATCTGAATTTACATTTGACATAATGCATGAGGTATGCTTGTTACATGTACCACGTTACATCCAACATTACCAAAAGTTTCAAAAACTCTTCGACTTATCAATATTGCTCGACACTCTTATTATAGTTATATCAACTTGATTCTTCCTATTTGGCCTGTTATTTTGAATTGGAATTTTTCAGAGTTTCACTAATATTGTGTACCTAATAGTCAAAACTTACAATCAATTTAATGCGAGGCCAACTCGTATGATATTTTCTTTTGTTAGTGTTCTGCCCTGTGCACCATCTCACATGCACATCTGAGCCTCCTTTTAATTAGGTGTGTATGTAGATCTTATTTAGTCATCTGATCCTCACTTTCCAACTACCCCAAAATTATCATGATTACCATTGAAGGATGATAACTAAGTTTATGAAATTAGTGCAACATGGTTTGGTATTTTAGGATGTCTTTTTTGGTTAATGATAAAAGGATTAATCAAGTGTAACTCCTCTCCCTTTTGGCAGATTATAATTTTAGGTCGCTAGTAAAATGCAGAAGTTAGGAACAATTTTGTTTGGTATGAAGGCTTACTTTTATCTTATATACATGGATGTCACTTATGAATCACGTTTGTGTTGAACCATTTTATACGCTTAAAAGATATTATTATGAACCAAATACACTTGTTGCTCCTGTATCTTTGTTAGAGACTATGCTCACAATAGAAAATTTCAAGAGCAGAAGAGGTTTGATTTTATAAACTTATGAACCAAAAACATAGACGAGTTAAGATAACTATTTTTATCTGTGTATGGAAAATTCTATTTTCTTGTTCAATAGTTGAAATTCATATGCTAAAGAAGAAATTGAAAATAAAGAAAAACCTTTGACAGAATAGTAAATTCAGTCCTAGTCTCAAACCTGAAAGCCTACAGTTGCTCTAGTACTAACTTAACATGGCTAAATTTTGTATCAGTTTCTAGTGCTGTAGAGGTAACCTCTCTTTTAGGTTTCAATGTCACCATGTGACAAATGGCCCTGCGTTCAAGAGACTAACATGTTGGATCTGGGAAGCCCTCTTTCATGGGAGATCTACAACATGGGCCTAGTGAGGGAACATACTTATGGACTTTGACACCACACTTCAACCCAAAACCTTAAGGCATTAAGTTTATTGGTCCTTTCCACTTATATGTCCTTCACTAGTTCCATGTCTTTCCAATGTGGGATTCCTACTCACACTTGACATCCCAACACAATAGAGGGATGAAAAACTTTTGGTCCCTCTCTCAGTGTAAAGAGTAGGTTCTATTTCAGATCTAACACTGCTTTTCCAAAGCTTTGGTTTTTGAGGATAACTTCTAGGTCATGTCAAGATGAAGGTAATATGTTAGTGACATAATTCACTAGAAATGAACAATAAGATATTCTCCTAAATATCACTTCGATGTTAAAGATTATGTTGTAGCTTCACTATAAACATTGATCAACGTAGCCAATTCTTAATTATTAAAATTTAATAGGAACATATTAATGAAGTTCAATGTTTAAAGATAACATTTAGATTCTGACATAAATATTAAGCAAGATTCCTCCAAAGCTTACACCACAAGAAAATCACAAATTATCAACAGAAAATTACCGACGGAACAAATACCATAGCTAATTAGCAACAAAAAATCAATATTCGTAGGTAACATTGTCAGAAAGAATTCCATTTTACGACGGACAAAATTTCCATCGATAAAGGTGGAGGGAATGTTTGGTTCAATAAACAAGAGTCGGGGTTTATTGACAGTACTATATTCCATAGGTAAATTTTCGACAGTATAACCGGTCTGTCGATAAAATAAGGAAAAAATGATTGGCACAATAAACAAGCATCAGGGTTTAGCAACGATACTGCATTCCATCGATGATTTTTCGACAGTCTAACCACTTTGTTGTTATCTTTGTCTTAAACATTTTAAATAAATCAAAAACAAAGTCATCATCATTTTCGTTCAAGATTAAACCCAGCCCCGAACCTTCACCCCCCACCCCATCCATCCTCATTTTCTCCTCTCTATTTTCTTCATTTTCTCCTCATCGCCACTCATCCCTTGTCATCGTCTCCATCCATGGTTCTCTATTGTCGATCGTGCGTGCTTTGGTTTCCATTGCATGTCAACATCTTCGTCTTCATTTAATCATCGGTTGAGGTAAGTGGTCCATCTTTGATTATTTTTTACGACATCGTTGTGTTTTGTTTTTTACTGTATTTTGTGTACTGTTTGATTCACTATCTTCTCTTCTTTGTTTTGGTTATCTCTTTAGCCATCGGACACTCTAGCTCCGTCATCTTCTTCCTTCATGTGCTTCAGTGAATTTCGTCATTCTATATCTTGGTTTAATCATCGATTGAGGAAAGTGGGTTTTGTTATTTACTGGGTTTTGTGTACTTGGTTGATTACATTTAGGTATTTATTTGTGGTTTGAACCTCCCTTTTTAACTTGTTGCACTTTTAATTTAAATTGCCTGCCACAACCAAAACAACAATATGCCTATGAACTTTGGTTTGTGGTTTGAACTTTGTGTACTTGGTTGATTCCATTCAACTTGTTAGACATTGAAAAGGATTAATTCTTCTTGAACCCAAATATAGCTTTTGAAAAACAAGAATCAAGTTCTTTCATTTATCAGAAATCTTAAAACCTATTTAAAGATCTAGTTTCTAACTCAATTTTAGAATTCATCTTTAATGGGAAGATGCTAAAGGAATTGAACAAAACCTATACCAATCTAGTACTAAAGATCCCTAATTCATCATCTTTGAATGAATTTAGACCCATATCGTGTTAAAATACCATATAAAAAAGTATATCTAAATTATTAGATTTAAATTTTAAGTATTGTTAATTTTATCATTAATACATTTTTTATAGGCTTTTATTTATGGAAAGAAAATAAAATAAAACATACTCTTGGTACAAGATTTGTCCATAAACTACTATAAGAAAACACTTAACTAAAGTTACAGTATGAAGATTATTTATTTCAAAGCTTTTGATTCTATCAATTGGAACTTCATTCTCCATGCACTTGAGCCTTTTGGATTTCCTATGTAGCTTACTAGGTGGATTGAGTAATGCATTACCATAAATATTTATTGTATTCTCCTTAATGTAGAATCGACCAAGTTGATTAATAAAGCTAAAAGGCTAAGGTCAGGTGATACTTTATCCATTTATTTTTTGACTAATTGTAATGTGATGCTAACTAGATTGATATATTAAGCACAAAGGTAATTTTTTTATAAAATATGAGAAATTGAAGATTTATAACATATCATTTAAGGATGATCTTTTGTTTTTACGTATAGTTAACTCTAACTCTTTGAAGAACCTTATGATTCTCTATAAGTTCCTTAGAAAGTTCTCAGATTTATATATAAAAAGAGGGGGAAAAGCCATTTATTTGTATCAATAAGAGTAGCTTACCATAATAATTGTCTAATATTTTAGGTCCCCCTTTAAATATTTAGGAATTTAAATAATCACTAAAAGAATCACTTTCAAGAATTGCCAACCTCTCTTTTACACAATTAACAAATTATTTCCCTCCCTTGAATACTTGTTTTGGCTTTCTATTGAACAAAAGTTTATATGAAGCAATTACAATTTATAGCTACATCCATTTGATGAATTGTTTTAGGTATCCGGCATCCTCCATTCCATTAATAATGAATTACCATCTAATAGTATGAAAATCCTTATATATATCAATCTTCATTTAAAAACTCATTTGAAGAATTGTTTTAGGTATCTGGCATCCTCCATTCCATTTAAAATGAATTACCATCTAATAGTATGAAAATCCTTATATATATATCAATCTTCATTTAAAAACCCTTTATGGATTTGTTTTTATAATAATGGTTAAGCATTTCATACAATAAGAGTATATTATCACTTAAGCTAAGAATAACTTTTAGTTTATTAGCTACATCTTATACATTATATTACATATCAATTTATAACAAAATATATGTATGTAATTGTATAAGGTGGAAGAGTTAGAATTTAGGAGGAATAAGGCAAAAACATGTTTTATTCACTTAAGTATTTTCCCTTTTGAAAGGAGTTCCATTATTTTATTTGAGATTAACTCCATCTAAGTTCCATGTTTTCTAGAAAACTAGAGCATTGACACCATCAAGTCTTGGAATCTTGTTTAAGCTGAAGATGTGAAAAGTTGTGTATATGTCTACTATAGTGAATGGCTTGGAAAGTTGTTTAGTGTGCTTTGCATTGATTAATCTTACAATGAATATTTAGAGCATTTAAAAAGAAGAAACATTATTTGTTGGTTTAGCTATTGTGTTCATGAAGTAGTTTAAAATTATTCTCTTTAGATCATATTATTTGCTATATAATTAACATTGCACAATGTGTATATAGAGACTATCTTATTGATATTTTTTCTAATTAGAATGACATTGTGGAAGTAGCTTATGTTTTTATCCTTATCTTTTAACCATTCCGTCCTCGATATTTTGATACTTAGAGAATTATGATTTTGTAGAACTTAGATATAGCTTTGCATTAGTTTCTTCTCTTTTAGCTTTAAGTTTTTATTATTTAGGTCTGCATAAAGTTCTTTTCAGGATTGGTTTAAAACTATTATTTTTCACTTAATGTTAATTTTTATGTTTCTAACTCTACTCCTATTTAATGTCTTTAACTCCTTCTTAACATCTTGGATTCCTTACACACTTATAATCTTTGGATCTTAACCTTATTGCTATATTTATCATTTCAGTGACACGCTTTTATAAGTATAAGAATCATTAAACTTTATAGTAGTTAACTGAGTTATCAATAATGTCAGACTAAGGAATACTTTTAATAGACTCTATAAATTTCTTAGCATTATAAATATTGAACAAGGGTATTATAAATATTGGCAACTTATTCTAAAGGATATTTAAGCACTCTTCATTCTACGTGACAATTGATAGTTCCTCAAACTTTTGCTTGTTGCTTAGAATCTCCTTTTGGAACTTTTACATATTTTAGCATCTACAAAAGAGTCTTAATAAATGAAATGTTAATGTGAATTTGTTGAAAAAGTTCTAGAAACTTATTGAACTACTTATCCATCTTCTCCTTCTTTAATCGCATTATATAAAAAACTTCTGACTGATATTCTTTCACTTTTTCCTTCTCCTTACTATCCTTTTTCCTTTTGTTTTCCTTATCGACATTTTGTCTATTATCTTTTCCCTTCATGTCATTGGCCAAATCCTTACCATTACTTAAGATGATTTCCTTTGCATGTTCCTTAAGATTACGTATTGTCTCACTAAAAATTGACCCTTAAGGTTCCTCAACTACAAATTTGATTATTTGACCAATTTTTTGTTTTAAGGTTTTAGATTGACGCGTCTAGATTTTGAAATTGAGCTTCTAATGTGGATATAAAGTTTCTCATCAATTCTTCTAATCTTAACTCTTCTCAAATGATAGTTGTAAGACCTACGTGTACTTTACATTTTTCTCTTCAACATGTAATTATACCTTTCAGATTTTTAAGACTAATTATTTTTGTTATGGTACTTGGTACAGTAACATTTTACTCTGATGGACCTTTGATGGTTTTAGATAGTTGAAAGAATTTCTTTTAGGGTCCTAATCATCATAAATGTTTCATCTTAAGCTGAAACACTTTGATTTGTGATGTAAATTCATTGAACTGAATTGATTTATATTGTTGTGTTATGTTTATGTAGTTAAGAATTTCTAAAGGATGTCAATTTTGTTGTCTAATTGGTGAATGCTTTATTGACTATGCTTAAATATCAATGGCTGCAATTCCTCTAATGACATGCTCTGTCACTTTTTCCTAGATGAAAATTAACTAAACATCATCGATACAGTGCTAAACTCAAAACTTATAGGTGTGAAATTTGTGGATTTGGTGATTATGAACTTCTATTTAGTGCTTTGCTACAAAATTTTTTCCATATGATCTGGATCATAGATATGCTCATTGATTCAACATCTAGACACTAGTCCATTTCATATTATATGATTAATATTCCTTTTTCAGGAATAGAAGTTCGGGGATTTATATTTGGGCCTCCTATCGCATTGGCAACTGGAACAAAGTTTTTTCCATTAAGAAAACCGAGGAAATTGTCTAGTATTGTTTCTTCAATTTTGTACTAGTCTTGGGATATATGTGTGCTAGGTCCAATGGCATAGTTATTGACGAGTTTTTATGTTCTTCTTTAATCGTCTAACCATTTATGTTTGGGTTATATTTGAATCATTGATTAGTAGATGTATGATTACATACGCCTTTATTGTATGTGGAATGAGTTTAAGATCTTATGGATGAGCATAATAAACCCCTAGGATGGTATATAAGCTAGAAACCCATGATGCAGCTCCTGTGAGGCTTATCAGTGAAAAATTCCACGAGGCTAGGAGTCACAATGAGAACTTGTTTTCTTGATTCACATTTGTAAACAATGCCACGTACCATAGTTTTGTAATCAATTGTTAATTCAATTGATTAATACTTTAATTTCGATGTGGTTAATGCAAACTTAGTGATAACATAAGAAATTAATACGTTTTATAGACAAGACAGTTTTTTGCATAATAAACCTCTAGGATTGTATATAGGCTGGAAACCGTGATGCAGCTCTTGTGAGGCTTATTGGTGAAAATTTCATGAGCCTAGGAGTCACAGCGAGAACTTGGTTTCTTGATTCACAGGTGTAAACAATACCACGTACCATAGTTTTGAAATCAATTGTAGGTGATTAATTCAATTGATTAATACTTCAACTTCGATATGGCTAATGCAAACTTAATGATAACACAAGAAACGATATACTAACTATGAAATCACTATTTTCAATAAACAATTTTGTAGAAATGAGTAATGTTGATAGATCTTGGATGTATAGATGATTAACACCTGATGGTTTCATTAATCCTGAGCTTGTTGAGGAAGTTGAAGCTTTTATTCATTATGCATGTTCTCAACCTGCATATATGGATGGCCCAAAGATCAGATGTCCATGTAAAAAGCGCAAACACATTCATTTCCTTCCTATTGATGAAGTGAATGGGCATTTGCTGAGAAAAGGGTTTGTCCTAAATTATTTTGAGTGAACACGACATGGGGAGTAATTGATTTCTTGAACCTCAAGGGGTAACGAAGTACACTCATTCATGAATATGGAAGAGTTTAAAGGGGACATTAGATTTAGAATAAATAATATGGATGCAAATGAAAATCCTTACATGCAAATGGTTTATGATGCATCCGGTTATACCTTTCAAGAAAATATAGAAAATCTTGAAAAAGAGCCAAACCCACATGCAAAACATTTTTTTGACTTACTACACTCAGCTGACCAAGAATTATGGCCAAATTGTGAGACAATAACTCAGTTGTCTTCAATTTCTCGAATATTGAACAAAAAGTTTGAAAGGCATATTTCTGATCATAGTTTTGATAAAATTCTTGGATGGTATAATGAATCATTGCCTTCTGATCATACAATGGTTTATAGTTTTTACAATATGAAGAAACTTATTAAGGGTATTGGTTTGCCTGTTGAAAAGATTGATTGTTGCAAACTGGGATGTATGTTATTTTGGGGAGATAATGGGGAATTACAAGAGTGCAAATTTTGTGGTCAATCTAGGTTCAAGCCTATAAAGCGTTCTATGAAACATAAATTAGTACCCTAGAAGCGGATGTATTATTTCCCTCTAACTCCGAGACTTTAAAAACTATATTCTTCTGATGTTACTGCATCTCATATGAGATGGCATACTGAACATGAATAGGAAGATGGAATAATGAGTCATCCATCAGATGCACTAGCATGGAAACATTTCAATAACACCCATTATGAGTTTGCAGCTAAAAGTCAAAATGTTAGGTTGGGATTGTCAACGGATGGATTCCAACCTTTTGGTCAATCCGACCAATAATATTCATCATGGAAAATTATAATTACTCCTTATAATTTGCCTTTATGGATGTGTATGAAAGAGGCATATATGTTCTTGACAGTGATTGTGCCAGGGCCTATAAATCCAAAGCATAAAATTGATGTATTCTTATAACCATTGATATCTGAATTGCAACATCTGTAGGAATATGGTGTTGAGATATATGATGCATCTCTAAAAAAAATTTGTGTTGAGAGCAGATTTAATGTGGACCATAAGTGATTTTCTAGTATATGCCATGTTATCTGGATGGAGCACAGCAGGGAAATTGGCTTGTGTTTATTGTGGCAATGATTTTGATGCATTTTATCTTTCAAACGGGGACAAAACATATTAGTTGACAACCACAGAAAATTTCTTCCTCCAAATCATCCATTTAGATGCAATAAACAAAAGTTCATTAAGAATAGGATGGTACAAACACCTCCTACAAAAGCTAGTGAAGAGATATTACAGGAGATTGATGAATTAGGGTTATTGAAAGTTGCAGAATTTAAAGCTGATAAAGTTAATACAATCATTAGTAAAAACTTTGGATGGAGAGGGATTTGCCATATTGAAAAACTTATTTGATACATCATAATCTAGATGTGATGCATATTGAAAAAATATTTTTGACAATTTGTTCAATAACATAATGAACATTGAAGGGAGGACAAAAGAGAATGCAAAATCACGAGCTGATTTGAATCTTTTTTGTAGAAAGAATGAGTTACATAAAGATCTTTGCACCAGTATATATATGAAAGCATGTTACACTTTGGATAAAAAACAAAAGAAAATTTTGTTCGAATGGTTGAAAAGTCTAAAGTTTCCTGATGGTTATGTTTCAAACTTGGCAAGGTGTGTAGACATAAAGAAGTATAAATTATTTAGGACAAAAAGTCATTATTGCCATGTGTTTATGCAAAGGCTAATTCCAATTGCATTTCGGGAGTTGCTATTAAATAAGGTTTGGGAAGTTCTAATAGAATTATTCAATTAGGCTAAGTGGAGTATAGCCTCTAAGATCAGATATGGATTAAGGGTCAGGATCAGTGATTGAGCCCAAATTTATCATATAAATTGGCGACACTTTCATAGCTTTTAATATACTTTTTGACTCTTAATTCTTGATTTTGTGCTTAAATTAGTTCTTTAGTGTGAGCTTATATTTTATGCAATTTGATAGTAAAAATTGTTACAAATTGACAGTAATTGCATTATAAATTTTTCCAATGATAATTGATACTGCAAATTGCTATTTTATATTGTAGGAGCCTAAGGAGCCAAAGGAGTCAAAAGGAGTCAGATGAGTCAACATGAGGACGTGAGCTCCAGAACGTCCGCCGTGGCGCACCAAAAAGAAAGCTCACTGCGACGTAAACTAATTATCTCGGCGCGTCGAGTGATCCAGTAAGTGCAAGCCGCGCCGCAACTCTCTCATCACCGCGATGAATAGTCAGGTATCTGGACTAAATTTTGAAAACTCTCTCACTATTCCGACCCGACCTGCAACCCATCCTTTAAAAACCACACCAAATTAGGTTAAAAGGAGAATTCATTATTTTCGGCAGGAGTGGAGACATATCTCTGGACCGACACTTGACGACCATTACTACCTCTCATCCGCGACCATCATCTGCCATCTCCAATCAGTTTCATTGTCAACTTCACTGTCGGTTGTTACTGCTACCATGGGTGACATTGGAGCTTCCGCGGTTGTGAGGGTTTCCGGAGTCATGCACGGCTAGATCACCATTCCCTCTTGAAAATGTAGCAATGGCTTGAGTTCGCTGGGCTTCAAAGGGGAGTTATTTTACATTGTCAAGTTTAACTGCATAGTTGTAAATTTCTGAGTTAGGGTTTACGGGCGTGTAGTTAAATTGGCTTGGTTAGAGTTTAATCAAGTGTTGAACGATGTCTTCTTTTATGGATTTTATGTAGAACTTTAATGCTCAATATATGAAGTTTCATATATGTCTTCTTGGTGATTGAGTTCATCCTCTTTTATCTGCCTTGTTGTGTTTGATATTGAGATTATACTTAATCCAATTTGACCACTTGCATTAACTTGTCCATTTCACACACTAAGATGCATTTAACAAGGTTTTAAGAAATGGAGT
>JAOTBA010028632.1:0-17522 GCA_025629845.1 Erythroxylum squamatum
AATTTTAATTTTTATTGTTATTTTAATATTTATATTAGACTCATATTTATTTATTATTAATTCATTATATAATAATAGACATTGATGTATTTTTATTTCAGTAAAATATTGTATTTTTACTTATTCTTATAAGTTTTACTTCTTATTTATTATATACTGGTTTTATAGGGTTTACTACCGGTTGAACCTCTAAACCTTAAACCTTTCCTTCGACCGGTTCGATGTCTGACCCAGTTTTTAAAACATTGCTTTCTAGGGTTCCATCATTATCCTTTTATAGTCTTTTCCAATTAAGGTGACCCTATTGTCTTTCTAGGGCCCGAAATGTTTGAAATGTCCCTCAAAAACTCGAATCTGAAAGTGGCTAGTTTATCTGCTCTTTGTCACGATTGTGGTAGATTCCCTACGATCGTGGCCTTATACTCGAGCTTTTGTCATTTGCCACGATCATGGCCTAATGTTAGCGCTTCTGTCAAGATCGTGGCATATTCCTTACGATCATGGCCCTATATTTTGGTTCGGGTCTTCTTCGAAACTCTTTCGAATGTCCTGAAATACTAACAAACTCATCACGACACCTCATATATATATAATTGAAGTTTAAAAATATGTTCTCACCCAAAGAATACTTAAAACACAAATATTTATGAACTAACACAATTCTTAACCTAAACACACATTAAACAATCAAATTAACCACTAAACATATATCAAATTACCTATAAAAATACAATGCAATCTACACCTATCACACGTCATCAAATGGGTCACGATCGTGACTTGCTTAAAATCACAGTCATGCATACGTTGTTTTTCATCTGATCTTTTATGCGCGTGACCCTTAGATTCCTGATTATTTTAGGCACTCGAATTAACTCTTAATTCTAGCATATAATGAATTGTTTCATTTGTCACTTGAATTAATTCTTAATCTAAGTAAATCATGAAGGATTTCACGATGCCAATTTACCAGAACGTAAGTGAATTAACACACGAACTCTTTGATAGTTAATTATCCGACTTACAAACCTTTCCAAAGACTCTCTTCATGACACATAACTACTCTGGCCAGAGACTCTCGAATAATGACCCCGACAAGAGGTCATGAGTATTATCTTCTTTCACCAAGACTAGTGAATCCTTTAATGACTACCCAATTACCTTCGAATACCAATAGATATACCCAATCACCACCCTATGAACGATCTCATCTTGAGGCAACAAGGAATGGTGTCAAAGCACATGATCAGTATCCAAGATATCATTGAGTACCTCAAGTTTAAAGATATTTGTACCATTGCTCTGATGAGATTAATCTATATGATAATCTTAGTAAGCATTCACTTGTTAACTGTAAACATCTCATGCTTACAGTTTATGAGATCCACTGCTTGATCAAATCAAGGAATATAACATATGCTAGTCTATCCGGATTAACAATGTCCTCTCATTCATCTTATAACTAAGGATAGTTTAGATATTAACATAATTGCACATGCTAGAAATCTTATTATTATGATCTCATCATGATTTCCTTCATGCTACGTTTTGTATTGTGGATTTCATTAATTAGATTTAAGATCAACATCAATTCATAAATAAATGAACGTCAAATTAATGAAAATTGCCTTTCACTTTATTAATCAAAATAAAGTTTGTACAAAAATGCTAAAGGCAGAGATTGTTAGAGTAGTGATCTAAAGGCAATCTCGCTCTCACTAAAGTCAATTGCCTTTATATCTAATACTATAAGCGAGTACACTAGAATCAAATCTCATTTGATGAAGTGACTTAGTCAAAGGATTAATGATGTTCTGATATGTAGGCATTCTCTCTATCTTCACATCACCTCTATCAATGATCTCCCTGATCAGGTGATATCTCCTAAGTACGAGCTTGAATCTCTGATGATACCTTGGTTCTTTGACTTGAGCAATAACCCCATTATTGTCACAATACAACAGTATCAGGTCTAAAATGGTCGAAACCACTCTAAGTTCCATAACGAACTTTTTGATCCAAACAACTTCTTTTGTTGCTTCCACAACTGCAATGTACTATGACTCGGCCGTTAAATTTGTAGTCATCACTTGTTTGGAACTCTTCCAACTGACTACTCCATCATTCGAAGTGAAAACATAACCTGACTGAGATTTGGAGTCATCCTGGTCAGATTGAAAACTGGCATCTATATGCCCGCTCACTATGAGATCTGCATCTCCATATGCCAAGAATACATCTTTAGTCCTTCTCAAGTACTTTAGGATATTCTTGACAGCCACCCAATGAAACCCACCAGGATTTGATTAATATTTGCTCGTAACACTTAGAGCATACAATATATCAAGTCTTGTACATAATATAACATACATGATTGATCCTATTGCCGAAACATAAAGAATCAAACTCGTGTGGTCCTCTCATCTTACGTCTTGGGACATATAGATTGCGAGAGTTTTATCCTATGAGTCATAGGGGAAAAAAAAACCCTCTCTTGGATTGCTCCATGCTAAACCTGTTTAGCACTTTATCTATATATGTAGACTGTGAAAGACCTAACAACCTCCTTGATCTATCTCTATATATCTTTATTCCCAATATATAAGTTGCTTCTCCAAGGTCTTTCATGGAGAAATTCCGGGACAACCATATTTTGACATATTGCAAACTTGAGACATCATTTCCTATTAGTAATTTGTTATCCACATATAATACAAGGAATATGATAGCACTCTTACTAACCTTTTTGTACACATAAGATTCGTCCAAATTTTGTGAGAAACCAAAATCTTTGATTGTCTTATCAAATCAGATGTTTCAACTCCTAAATGCTTGCTTCAATCCATAAATGGATTTCTAAAGCTTGCATACTTTTTCCCCATTTTTCGATATGAAGTCCTCAGGTTGTATCATATACACATCCTCGGCTAGGTTTTTATTTAGAAAAATTATCTTCACATCCATTTGTCATATCTAATAATCATACTGACTAGCAATGACTAGGAGTATTCTAATGGATTTAAGCATGACTACGGGGCTAAATGTCTTGTCATAGTCAACTTCTTGTCTTACACGATAACCTTTAGCGACTAGCCTCGCTTTATATGTAATTCCATTACAATCCATGCCGATTTTCTTCTTGACAATCCACTTGCACCCTATGGGAAACCCCTTCAGGTGGGCCAATCAAAGTCCATAATTGGTTTTCAAACATGGAATCCATTTCGGACTGCATGTCTTGAAGCTATTTTGTTAGATTCTGAACTCTTAAGAGCCTTTTCATAGGTTGAGGCTCATCGTCCTCTATGAGCAATACATCATTATGTTCACTTAAGAGAAAACCATATTTCTCTGGAACATTATGTATCCTACTTGACCTACGAACATTTTGTATGTCAAAAGGTTCAATTGTTGTCTCATCTCTATGAACAATAATCTCGGGTTTAGGCAGTTGATCTGTGTCTGTTTGAGCATCATGAATTTCATCAAGTTCAACTTTGCTCCCACTATCTTCTTTTAGAAGAAATCTTTTTATAAAAAGACAGCATGCTTTGAGACAAACACCTTTTGCTCTAAAGTATTGTAGAACTGATATCCAATTGTTTCTTTAGGATAACCTTCAATAAGACATTTATTAGATTTCGCTTCAAGCTTGTCTAATTGAATCCGCTTCACGTAAGTCGGACAACCCCAAACTTTCATATGAGAAAGATAGGATTTTTTTTGTTAGTCCATATCTCATATGGAGTAACATCAACTGCTTTTGAAGGGACTCTATTTATCACATAAACAATAATCTCAAGTGTATAACTCCAAAAAGATTTTGGTAGATCTGCTAAACCCATCATTGACCTTACCATTTCCAACAAGGTTTGGTTTCTCCTTTCAGCCACATCATTATGTTGCAGTGTGTAAGGTAGAGTCCACTGAGATACAATCCTAGTATCCCTGAGATAACTTAGAAACTCCTCATTTAAGTATTTACCAGCTCGATCTGATCAAAGTGTCTTAATACTTTTACCTTTCTCTACTTCATGTCTAAATTGTTTGAACATTTCGAATGCTTCAAACTTGTATCTAATTAGATACATATACCCATATCGTGAATAATCATCGATAAATGTAATAAAGTACATAAAACTACCTCTGGCATGAATGGACATCAGATCACATACATCATAATGTATTAGGTCTAATAACTTATTCGCTCATTCACCATTTCCTTTAAAAGGTAATTTAGTTATCTTGCCTAACAAGCAAGATTCACATGTGTCATATAATTCATAATCAAATGACCCTAAGCTACCACTCCTGCGTAGCTTAGACATGCATCTCTCACTTATATAACCAAGTCGACTATGCCATAAGTACAGATGATTTTAAGTTATCCTCTTTTTGTCTTTTATTGTCATTGATATTTAAAATTGGATTGCATGTATCTAATATATAAATACCATTGCACATTATAGCAGTACCATACAACAAGTCATTCAATATAATTGAACAACCATTGATTGAAAAAGTTAAATGAAATCCCGTTTTATTAAGACATGAAACAGATACAATGTTCTTTGTCACAACAGGTATATAATAATAATTATCCAAAATTAACTCTAGCCCACTAGGAAGATATAAACATAGGTTCCTACTGCTGATGCAGCAACTCTTGCTCTATTTCCCACACGTAGGTCCATCTCTCCCTTCTAGAGCGGTTTACTATCCCTAAGATCCTACATATCAACACATATGTGTCAACCACATCCGACATCTAATAACCAAATATTATGATCAAAAATAGTATTAAGCTCAATGACAAATAACATACCTGAAGTAGACGGTGGAGCATCTAATGCCTTTCTCTACTTTAGTTCCTCTTCCAATGCCCTTCCTTGTTGCAATGAAAGTATATTCCCTTTGGTGTATTCTCCTTTGCCTTCTTCTTGGATACACCTCCCACTGGCTTCTTGGTCTTTGTCTTCTTCTTTTGGCTCCTCTTGTGAGAAACAAAAGCAAAGTCCACTAGCATCATAGCCTTACTGTCCTTCCTGACAGTTTGCTCAGCTGTTTTGAGTAGATTAATCAGTTCAGGTATCGAGGTGGATATAAGTACAAACTTTGAATAATTATCGTTCAAACCAGTCATAATTAAGTTTATACTTAATTCATAATCCATCATGAAACACAAATTGGTTAACCTCTTAATGTATCTATTCATTTTCAGCGCATACTAAACTGGAGACGATCTCTCAGCTATCTTAGACCGGAAGAGCTACCTCGGGGTCTCGAACCTTTTAGACCGAGCTTGCTTATCAAACAATTCACTTAGATGGTAGACTATGGTATGAGTGTCCATAGCCTCATGTTGCTTTTGCAGTTCTAGTGACATAGAGGCTAGCATAATGCAGCTAGATAGCTCATTATCATCCAATAACTTCTTGTAAGCTTTCTTATCTTCATCATAGGCATCGGCAGCAGGGGGGTCAAGAAATGGCTCATCTAGGATATATCCTAGTTTCTCGAATTTGAGAAAAATTCTCAAATTCCGTAGCCAATCTAAGAAGTTTGGTCCCGTGCATTTGTTGGAGTCTAGTAGAGAGCGTAAGTTCACACTGGACGACGATATCACGGCGATTCAATAACCTAGAAGAATGAGAGAGAGCGTTAGAATGTACATAAATGCATATCAAGAAAGACTTTAATCACATGCATTATAGGTCCCACTATTTTATCTTAATCCATAGCCCTCACAACCGAGAAAACTGATAGTTTTCCTATTGGGACGATATCCAACATCACTAAAAATAACCTTGGGTTTGCCCAACAAGCCACCTTAGGTTAATCGGTAGGTATCATTCGTATCAATTGCATTCAGTTATGCAACTATCGACTTGTGTCATCAAATGTTGATTTAGCACACTCAATGGGTTATCAACTCTTGATATGTACACATCCTATATATACTACTCAACTTCGCCTCTATCCACGTTGGCCTTGGGTTTGCCCAACAAATCAACGCTTCCAGTTAAGACCAACTCGTTAATCCGAAAATCTAATTTTCATGGTTTGAACATATTCATGCAGAGCGAGCTTGGGTTTGCCCAACAACCCAACTATAAAAGAACTCTGGTTCTTGCCATATTAATGAAAGGCGTAAGTCCTAATATTTTAGTTGAAGGATTTGTTCTTAGGTCTCATCAATACTTGGATGGACTTATATATATCTCACGTATATATTAAGATAGTTACTATAACTATATGACATGATTATGAATGCCTCAATTAAATTGAGCCTATGTCCATAACCACCTTATCATGCCTTTTTAACCAACCCTTAAAATGCATCTAATGCATGTAACACGCAAAGGAGGTTTAATTTAGGTTGTGGCTTGACTATGCATCAAAAATTCGTGATTCGATTAAACTCTTGAATCGAATTGGGTGCTAGTGTTAATCTCAGCTAATTCGATTTATGAATGTGATTCGATTAGGAACCCTAAAATTTAATTATTTTGATGTTCAAATTAAACACTTTAGTTCTAGTACACATGCCTCACACTAGAAATGCAATGCTCTTCTTGGATTAATTTTAAATTAATCCTTAGGGTTTCCAAAATTCTTGAAGATCAATTAGACATCTAAAACGTCCCTAGGTTATCTAAAATTTATCAAGACAATTTCCGCACAAGCCAAAAATATCTTGACGGTCAAAATTATCAAGATAAATGAGCTAACCTACTAGACACTAAAGAGACAGATTCGATGTTCGTAAATTTTCTAAAACCCTAATTTCAAGCACATGCACATGCACTTAGCATGCTACTAGCATTAAAATAATACATTTCTTATCTCATAAAAATGTTTCAAGGTCATATAACCGAAACACATACACATAAGTCATTAAACAAGTCAGCCCTATCAGCTTTCCAAAAGTTGATCGGTGTTGACTTTGACTTGATTTATTAATTTAATCAAGTTGGAAAAATTCCAAAGTCTTATACATATTCTAAATGTGCCTAATAAAAAATTCCAAAATCTAATTCATAGGAATTCTTTATGAACTAAATGGAATTAGCCAACATATCATATGTTCATTAACACTTTTCATACACCACCAGCATGCATGTAAAATCAAGAATAAATAATTAACTACTTCCAAAACAGGTGTCATGCATCTTCTACATATGGAAACATCATATATGCATGTTCATGAAGGAAATTCATAAAAAAAATTGTTTATAAAATTATTCTGGAATTTACAAGCATGCATGTTCATCATATTTCCAAAATTTCCCAGAACTTCATACATGCATCAGGCTGAAATTAAATCGTAATAAAATAGAAAATGACATTCAATTGCAATTCCTTTGACAAAAACATAATATAACACCTTATAAACATTTCTATGAAAGAAAATTAGAAAAAAAAATTTCTAGAAGTATTACGAAAATTTCAAAATCAGCACATGCATTCTGTTTTCTAGAAATTCCCAAAAACCAATTTATGAACAGACTGGAAATTAATTCACAATAAAATATCAAATGACATTCAATCGCAATTTCCTTTAGCAGAAACATAATATAACATCTTATAAACATTTATGTAAAAGAAAATTAGAAAAAACATTTTTATAGAATTTATACAAAATTTTTCAAATCAACATGCATGTTAATCACAGCCTAGCAAACAATTTGCACGTGTTTAATAGATCATCTAATACATGCATAAGTAGCTCTGATACCACTGTAAGGGAGCCATGGGTCCATGCATCTCGTACATGGTTATACAGCGGAAGCATTGGAATCAAAATTCCAACCTCACTACATCTCCAGAAAATCCATAATCATATGTATGTAATAGACAAAATTGAAAGAACATGTAATTAAAATTGTGTACCTTAAGGATAACTCCTTTCTTACTTCTTCTCCTTGTTTGGGTTGTTAAAAACACGAAACACCTTTCCTTGGCCTTTTGAGAGCAAGAAAAGATGGAGAATAACAGTGTGTAAGGATGGTTAGAGCATCGAACAAGATGAATTCAAGTAGATGCTTTATCGAGAGTTAGATCATAATCAAGTTACATGCAATTAAACTTATGCAACGATTGCATAAACAAACCTCAAGACCACTCCTCTCAAACTCCGGAACTCTTCTAGACCCTTAGCCTCTCAATGGAGTGTGTTTTTAGCTGAATTTTGTGTGTACATAAGTGAAAAACTCACTTATGTACCACACGTCATTAAGTGGGTCACAATTGTGACTTGCTTAAAATGATAGTCATGTACACTTTATTTTTCATCCAATATTTTATGCGTATGACCTTTAGGCTTCTAATTATTTTGGGCACTTGAATTAACTCTTAATCGAAGCATATTATGAATGGTTTCATGTCACTTAAATTAACTCTTAATCTAAGCAAATCATGAAAGGTTTCATGATGTCAATTTACTATAACGTAAGTGAATTAACACACAAACTCTTTGATAGTTAATTATCCGACTTACGAATATTTCCATAGATAATTACCGTGCAATTCGTCCCTTTACCATCTCATACCCCACTTGGTTTGGAGTATAGGCTATATGTCAATTCCCACTAGACTTACTGCGTCACATCTAGTCTAAGTGATGTTAGTTCTTGTCCTGAGGATATCATTATTCTATGGGTCATTGAAGACTCTTTTCATGACACATAATTGCTTTAGGCAGAGACTCCCGAGTAATGACCCCGACAAGAGGCTATGGGTATTATCTTCTTCTATCAGGAGTGGTAAATTTTTTATTGGCTACCTAATTACCTTCGAATACTAATAGTTGTACCCAATCACCACCCTCTGAGTGACGTTGTCGTGAGGCAACAAGGAATGGTATCAAAGCACATGATCAGTATCCAATATATCTTTGAGCACCTAAAGTCTAAGGATATCTGCATCATTGCTATGATGAGATTAACCACTGACATTCGATAGATCATCCATATGATAATCTCATAGCAGGTCATTCGATATACTTACTACTCTTAATAAGCATCCATATGTTAACTCTAAACATCTCATGCTTACAGTTTATAAGATCCACTATTTGATAAAATCAAGAAGTACAACATATGCTAGTCTATCCGAGTTAACAATGTCCTATCTCGTTAATCTTATGACTAGGGATAATTTAGATACTAACATAATTGTACATGATAGGAATCTCATTATTATGATCTCATCATGATTTCCTTCATGCTATGTTTTGTATCATGGACTTCATTAATTCAATTTAAGATCAACATCAATTCATAAATAAATGAGCATCAAATTAATGAAAATTGCCTTTCGCTTTATTAATCAAAATAAAGTTTATACAAAAGTGCTAAAGGCTATTGGCTTTAGAGCACTACTCTAACAGAGGGTTTATAATGGAATCAAATGAAATAGGATGGAAGAGAAGGGTTTCACATTATATCTCATTCCATCTTAAACAGTAAAAATAATTATCTCCAATTTAGGAGATTTAGGATGAAATATAAAATGATAAACAATATTTCACTGTATTACATTATGAACTCTTTTTCCAAACAACATTTCACTATATTATATTATGAACCATTTCATCCCTCCCAAGCAACAATTTTCTAATATCATATTCATTTAAATTTCATTTCATTCCATTAAAAATCTTACAAATAAGTCTCTTTTGATATTAATATTGGACAAAAGGATCAGTTTTGACTGTAAATTTTACATCAGTTAACAAGTTTAATCCTCAAATTTCGTAAAGTTCAAACAAAATTTTAACATTTAGAAAACGTTAAAATTTAACTTCAAAGGAATAACTAATGGATTAATGATGTCGTCAGATATGTGCTAAATTTGTGATAAACTGATACTTTTTTATATTATTTTATTTCATTTGTATGTTTTATATTATTACATCAGATTTGACATGATAATACATTTTGATACTAAATTTTACATTAATCGACATTCAATATAAGACTCTATTAGAGAGAAAAGGGGCGATACACCAAAAAGATATTCATATCACTAAGGCCACTGGAAGAAGTTGTAAACATATCACCACAGGGAACCTATGGCTGACAAAACGTTCTATAGGCAACAACATGTGTTATGCCTCACAAAGAAGACCATACAGCTTATATTTCAATTCAGAAGCCAAAGCCATGAAAGCACCTTAAAACACCAGCGATTTTGCTTTTGCTAAAACACGTTCCCTTCTTCCAATGTATCCAAACGGGAACCAACCTGCTTTTCCTTTACATTCTCCTTCTGCCCATCCGTTGTCTGTCACCTGTAATGTAAAGAGAGTAGAATTTTTATTATTTTTAATAAAAATAATAAATATTTTCATATTTAAAGAATATTCCAACTCATTGTATTTTTTTTTATACGTAGCAGCACACAACTCATCACATGTTACTTTCAACAGCTTCCATGCATCTTTTGGCAACTCCTTAAAAAACACTATAATACTCAAGTAAACAACTAAGTCAGTGATGCGATGTCGGTAACCGGAAACTTAGAATAGGTAGAAGAGAATTAGAAGAAGAGGAGTTTTTCTTGAAATTTTGTATATCTCCCATCATGGGTTTCCTTTCATTAAATAGTTAAGACCGTTACAACAGAATCTGTTAGGCCTATAACCATTTGTGTCTGTAATCTTATAATATTCCTCTCAGTATAATATGTAATCGTTTAGTTTTGCTGGTTTCATGTGAATACGAGAGCTCTTCTGTGTTGCCTCTGGGCCTTGATTCTTCCTTTGGGTTGCTAGTGTTGCTTGGGCCGTAACATTAATCCTAAATGGAAGTGAGTTATGAAAGCAGAATTACATGCCTTAGAGAAAAATTAGACTTACGATGTAGTCATACTTCCCTCAAGCAATACTTTAGTAAGATGCAAATAGGTAGACGAAGACAAAGGCAAATAACACTTTGGAACGTTATAAATGTTGACTTGTTATTAAATGATTTATTTAGGAATATGGTATTAACTATGAGGATTTCATATTGCCATTAAGAAATGGAAATTGTTTCAAATGGATATAAAAAATGTCTTTTTTTTTATGGTGACATTTCTTAAGAAGTGTATATGTAGCTACCTCCAAGTTATGATCATCCTCCAAACATTGTTTGTCACCTGAAAAAGGTTCTTAAGGCCTTAAATAAGCCACTTAAGTATGGTTAATTAAATTTAGCTCTATTTCAACAATTTGAATTTCTTTCTAGTCCACTTGATAATGACTTATCTATTGGACACACTAATAGAGGATTTATGCTTTTATTACTTTATATAAATGATATGATCATTATCGAAAGTAACCTTGGTGGTGTTAAAAAAATTGAAATAGTACCTCAACTAGCATTTTGAGATTGAAGATCAAACATATGGCCCATTTTCTTAGGTTATAGATTATTTATGATGATTTAAGCTAACATGTTTCTTAAATAAAGTATGTTACTGATCTCCTATTTCATGCAAGTATAAGTACTAACAAAATTACTTTCACTCTTATTAAGAGTAACATGTGTCTCACATTAGTAGATGAAAAATACCACGATGACCTTACCTTATGTCAAAAGTTAGTAAGGAGTTTTTATATCTTATGGTCATTTATTGTAACACAGCTTATGTAGTTTTTATTGTAAATCATGCATGATAACACTCAGAACTATTTATTAAACTGCAATGCTTGTATTTTGCATTATGTTAGAGGTCCCCAGTTTTGTGGTATCCAGCTTTTGTCATCGTCCTTACTATAATGATGATGGGGTTGGAAATTCTATTGATTGTCGCTCTATGTTTGAGCTTTATTTCTTTCATAGGGATTCTCTTATCTCATGGAGAAGGAAGAAATAATTAGTTGTAGTATTTTTTAGTAATGAAGTTAAATACTAAACCCTTGTTGATACTACTTCTAAACTCTTTTGGTTATGTTGGCAAGTGTAGGATATGAGAATTGAACATTCATCAACTACTACTATTTATTTTGATAATTGTAATGCAATTCGAATTACTCATAATGATGTATTTCATGAGCAAATAAAATATATTAAGAATGATTGTCACTTTATTCATTATCAATTTTTTGTGATCAAACAACTAATATCTTCACCAAAGTACAGTTACTAACTCAATCCAATGAATTTATTGACAAATTTAAATTGATTTTATACGAAATATATATAACATTAGCTTTATTTATAGAGTTATAAGTATATGAATAAAAGAAATAATTAGAAATTAACTATAATTAATTGCTTAAATATTCTGCACTTATTACTTAAGTATATTTTTAAAGCATTATATTATAGTTGACTAATACCCCCTTCAAACTTAAGATGATAAAAACAAAGTAAATTTATGTTACTCATATGTTAGACACTTCATCATTTGCACCTGAGATATTGCCTATCTTTTGAGAAGAGGATGGAGATAGGAAGGGTGAGAAGGGAAGTTGCAAAGCTACAAAAGGAGTTGGTTTAGGAGTTGACGATGGAGTTAGTGAAGGAGGTTATGAAGAGGTGGATGATCATAACCATGATGAGGGTTTTATACAAGTTATGATGCTAGATGACCACAAACCAGTTGAAATTGAATTGACTAATTTTGATAGTTTTATTCATAGTGATCAATATCCAAGAGGAGAAGAGCTTGGTGAAGCATTGTGAAGACCTAGTAATAGTATTAGGCATAATCCATCTGATGTCAGAGCATATTGGAGATTAAGGATGAAGTTTGACTCTACAAAAGAATTTAGAGATACTGTTGTTGCTGTAAGATTATATTAATACTCTTAGTTCTCCTAATAAATCAACTAATCTTGAAACATGAACTCATAGGACAAAAAAGAAGCTATTAACCTATTGAATACATTAAGAGTCAGTCTCGTACAATAAGGACAATAAAATTTGGATGGAATTATAATGGAGTTTTTTTACATTTGAAAAGCAACCCAATTTATATAATATTAATAATCTAAATTTGACTATAGACTCACTATAAACATATGGTGTTGCAAGTTGTCAGTACAAAGAAATGCACTATATTAGTCTCATTCCATGCAAAAGGTAAAAAAATAAAAAAGCAAACCACTTAGGATTAAGTACCGTCATAAATCTCCCAATCTATTCATCGTATTTCTTTATCGTCCAACTTGCATGAGTGTGAAGTTGTTGTCCACTTTACTAAAACAATAGAGAATCAAAGGTGGAAACAATATGTTAACATCTCAAACAACATCCCTTTAGGGTAAGAGGGTCATCAAAACTTCCTAAAGTGTTTCTATGTGTTGGGAGATCTTAAACTAAGGTTGTTGTGAAGACTTCTTGATTAATTTTAAATGTTAAAGCTTATAATTCGTTATTAGTATAACAGAACCACTTAAATCTAACCTGAATTGCTAATTCCCTAAGTAAAAATGTTAAATAATACACATTCAAAATGTAAATAGTAGTGCTTGTTAGTTGTCTTGTTATAAAAGAAAAAGAAAAAGAAAACATCTAAATTGTTAGGTAACAAAAAAAATGATTATAATGATTACAATTTAAACCATCCAAAATATTAATGTTGCTGCATAAGGGAATCAAATTTTCATTTATCATTCACTACTCACATTGGATTGAGGCTAGTATATCCTCACTTTCTTTTTGAACTAGGTTGTACTACTAGCATATGTTACTACTTTGTTTCTTACTAAAAGATGTTTTTATTCTTAACTCCAATTATGAAAGGCAAGAATAAAAGGTCTTGCTTCACGTAAAAAAAAACTTCTCAATATCTATTGTTCGATATTAAAAATGATGTCATCAAAAATAGGGCATGTTACCTTGGATTATTTATTGTCAACTAACTTCCTTCACAATCATTAAAATTCAATACAGACAATACACAATTAGACTATTTTGAAACAATGTTATTATTGTATATTCACCCAATATTCTCCTTACCAGTAGCAATTATCCTTTCAATCACAAGCATTTACAAATTCAACTTCCATGTCTAGACCAATCATCGAATTTAACTTCCATTCACATTCAAAGTGAATTCAACTTCCATTCACATTCACATTCCATGCTCAGACTAATCACAAGCATTCACAAATTCAACTTCCATTCACATTCAATGTGAAATTGAAGATACAGTAGATGAGGGTATGAAGAACTATAAATCAAAAGATTTGACTCCATAACATTGTCTTAAAGCTACACTCAAATAAAGCAAATGGAAGTAATGATGAAGATGCAGCTTGTGAGATCCCACATCGGTAGGAAAGGGGAACGAAGTACATCTTATAAGGTTACGGATACCTCTCTCTTACAGACGCGTTTTTCATGGCCCAACGCACCGGACCCCATCAGAATTCTGAGGTTAAATGTGCTTGGGTGAGAGTAGTTCTAGGATGGGTGACCGTCTGAGAAGGCCTCGAGAAAAACAAAACCTTGAGGGCTTGGCTGGGCCAAGGCCCAAAGCAGACAATATCTGTAAGCGGGTGATCTAGGATGTTACGAATGGTATCAGAGCTGGTACCTGAACTGTTGTGTCAGCTAGGCTGGACCCCAAAGAGGGCTAGGCCCTAAGGGGGTGGAGAGTATGAGATCCCACATCGGTTGAAAAGGGGAACGAAGTACGCCTTATAAGGGTATAGATACCTCTCCCTTACAGACACGTTTTTTATGGCCCAACACACCGGATCCCATCGGAACTCTAAGGTTAAACGTGCTTGGGTGAGAGTAGTTCTAGGATGGGTGACCTCCTAGGAAGGCCTCGGGAAAAGCAAAACCGTGAGGGCTTGGTTGGGCCAAGGCCCAAAGCGGACAATATTTGTAAGCGGGTGATCTGGGATGTTACACAGCTGATGTTAACTTTGATTCACCGCAACAGTGACGTTGATCCTTAGTTCTTAAGAGGTGGTGGATGATGTGATTTTAAAGGTAGACATGGAGGAGGTGGTGGCAATATAAGAACAACAATCATTCCACACAGATTATTGTTTTCTAAAGAAGAAGACGAATTACGGGATTGGGCTTAAAAGAATTTGGGATTGAGGGAGAAGGAAGAACGCAAGAACGCTGCATTTAAATGGAAGTCATGGGTTGTTTTGAACGATTTGCAATCGTTAGGGTTCATTTTGAACGCACTAAAATATTAGGGTCTAATTCAGACTTTAGTGTAAACATTAGTGGTTGCTTTGCTCTTTTGACCTATACTAATATTTATACGTAACATATATTCTTGTGCTATTACTTCCTGATGCACATTTTAAGAGGTACAATACTCATTTTAAGAGGTATGGCGTTATCATTGACAAGGGCAACATAAGGACTCAAGTCCACGTGTTTGATTATCAAGTCAAAAATGGCTAACCCATATTTGATTTTTAGGACAATACGATGAGGGTGAATCTGAGTCTATTGTTATATTTGGAGGATCTGAATAAGGCGAGAGGGTCGTTTATGTAGTTGATATAGTTTGGAAGAAAGAGAGTGTTAAAAATATAATTTGAACTTTAGAGTTTCTATAGTTCTTTAGAAAAATCTAGTACTATAGGCATTTTCTGTACACAAGACTATTATAGAAGTAAATCCTAGCCATAAATTGTAATTATATAATAAAAAGATATTTTTCAAGAGAACTCTAAAAACTCTAAAGTTCAAATTATATTTTTAACACTCTCCTTTAATTTGAACTTTTCTTCTTCATCCCAGATCTTGATCTTAGTCTTTGAAAGTCTTTGAACTCAAGTGCCTTTATGAAAATATACACAAATTGGTCTTGCGTCTTCACATACTTAAGCTCCACTTCCTTTCTTGCAATGCACTCCCTAATGAAATGATATCTTGTGTATATATGCTTACTTCGATCATGGTACACTAGATTCTTGTCAAGTGCTTGGACGAACTTGTTTTCAATATAAATCTTCATTGCTTTTCTTTGAATCAAGTGAAGTGCCTTTAACATTAGCCTTAGCCAATTCGCATGACAAGTACAAAAGGTTGCCGCCACATACTCAGATTCACATATAGAGAGCGTAACAAGTGGTTGCTTCTTTAATCTCCATGAAATTGCATAATTACCTATGTAAAATGTAAATTTGGTAGTGCTCTTTCTGTCATCAATATGCCCAGCAAAGTCATTATCGTAAGATCCTATAAGCTTGAAATTATTGGAGGAGTTATAAAATAATCCATACTCCAACAATCCTTTCAAGTATTGAAGTATTCTTTTTGTTGCCTTCATTGGAGTTGTTATAGGAACTTCTATGAAATGGCTAACTACCCCAAAAGCATAAAGAATATTATGCCTCGTGCATGTCAAGTACCTCAAACTTCCCACAAGGCTTTTAAATAAAGTGGGATCTTCCTTTTTTCCTTCTTCAAATTTTGATAATTTCGTTCCACACTCCATAGGTGTGTGTGCGGCGCTGCAAACAAGCATCTTAACCTTCTTCAATACTACTTTTACATAACCTTTTTGAAAGATAAAAAATCCTTTATCTATTTGCTTCACTTTTAGGCCCAAATAGTAAAACATGATCTTTATATCGGTCATCTTGAACTCATGAGACATCTCCTTCTTGAACTCTTCAAACAATCTCGGATTGTTACCGGTAAAGATGAGATCATGCATATAAAGGAAAACTACAAATATGTCTCCACTATCATAGGCTTCATATAAAGAGCATACTCATTAAGGCAACGAACAAATCCTTATTCTTGAAAGTACTTGTCAATGTGACTATTCCACGCCCTTGGTGCTTGCTTTAATCCATATAATGCCTTCTTCAACTTTAAGACTTGGTCTTCATGCCCTTTGACTACATATCTAAGTGGTTGTTCAATGTACACTTTTTCAAGATAACCATTTAGGAATGCCGAATTCACATCTAGTTGATAGATTCTCCATTTCATTTGAGCCACCATTGAGATAAGTAGTAGAATAGTCTCCACACGAGATACCAGGGCAAGAACTTCTTCATCTTCCACCTTGGTCGCGTCCTTGACCTCATCCACAACCTCGTTGACTTTCTTCTTTATCTTCCTGGAAATAGGCCTTGGCTTTGAGAGCTTGCTCCAATGCTTGTCCTTGTCTTCTATTAATCTTATCTTCATGAGCTTGCAAGGATCCCTCTAGTTGCTCAATAGTTATTTCCTCCAAATTTTTTGATTCTTCAATAGAACACAACATATGGTCAAATTTTAAGGTGAGATTTCAAAGGACCTTCTCCATGACATGAACGTCCTCCACCATCTCTCCATATCTCTTCATTTGATTTGTTATTGTCTTTACCCTCAAGCAATAATCCGAAATTGATTCTGTTGGACCCCGTCTCCGAGGCCCAACATTCGGACCAAACTTAACTTCTCTGATACCAAACATTGTTGGGACCCCGTTTCCGAGACCCAACTACTTAAACATAACAGAGTCGATAACAAAGACCGCTGGGCCCGAGTCCCGACCCCCAAGGTTGAACCCGGGGTAACCCGTCGGAACAAACGAAGGAGATAAACTGCGGAAGC
>JAOTBA010028651.1:0-17516 GCA_025629845.1 Erythroxylum squamatum
ATGCATTTATAATGTGATGCATTCATGTTTTTGAAATTGTTTATGATTTGTGAAAACATTTGAGAATTTTGAGAAATGAGAAATTGAGGTTTGAAATTGTGAAAATTTTGGAGATTTGTTATGAATGATTTGAAAAGTTGAAAGGTTTGAGAAATAAGTTTTTGAAAAATTCGCTACTGTGACATTTTATAAATGGAAAATGTTTTGAGAAATGATTTTTGCTTATTGTTTAATTTATAAACATGTTATCCACGAGCTGTCAAGCTTACCCCCTTTCATCCCCATCTCCAGGTAGCGTGCAGGAGATCGGATGAAAGAAAATCAAGGCTTTATTATTTTGTTTGTCTTGTGTTTTATGTATTTGGGATTTTAGTATTGGATTTGTATATGGCTTGGAAAGCCATTAATGTTTTCGAAGCATTTACTTCATGATGTAAATGAATTATGGAATTGTGTATTGAATTGAAATATAAATTTGATTATGAATTGAGATATGAATGTGATTGAGTATGGATTCCGGACAGGAGGTCCGATGATGTTGATTGATTTCAAATTATTGAAGTGTTATAGATATAAGATTGTGTTTATTTATGTGTGGATTGGTTTGGTATAAAGAAATGTGTTTAAAACCCTTTGCAGGTTTTTGGGTTTCATAAAATACAGCCGTTATGCTGCCCAATTTTTGTTAAATAATGATTGAAGAAAGAATAAGAATAAGAATTGTTAGAAATGATATTGAGATATTACATGTTTAAGACGAATTTTGTTTGAGGATAAGTTTCCAAATAGGGAAATTATATTGTTTTGATTTGTATAAGATTGAATATAGATGAAGGGAGTGAAAAATAAGAAAAAGAAAAGAAAAAAAATTATACAGGATTTTCGGATTGGCTTAGTCTAAGGGTTTCCAACGCTAATTTAGTTTTCGAAGATATACGCTACGGATGTCGGAATTTGTATAAGTTCGATTAAGCGATTTGTTTTCGTTGATTCTGAGCCCTTCGTTTCGCTTCGATACTTTCTCTTTTGATTGTGTTCTGCTTTATGACTTCCGATCCGATTTGTATTTCGTTCTTTCGGAGGTGATTTCTTTCGTTTGTTTCCGCATGCGTTTGATCGCGTTTGCTTTTGATTTGTTTCCCCCTTTTGTTTTTGATTCCGTTTTTCGTTCGTTTTTTCGGTTGGGGTCTGGTTCCCAAATCGGGTCCCAACATTTATGGTATCAGAGCAAGATTTTGTTAAGAAGGTTTGGTTCCGAAAACGGGATCCAATAGTTATGGTATCAGAGCGAGAAAATGAAGAGTATAGGTTTTATGTCTTTTATGAGGAGTTGGGATCCGAAAACGGGTCTCAACAGAAGAAGTGGAAAACACAAAAGTAGCGCAAAAACACAGGTGAAGTGGAGAAACACAGAAGAAGCGCAAAACACAGAAGAAGTGGAGAAACACAGAAGAAGCACAAAACACAGAAGAAGCGCAAAACATATAAGATGCGCAAAACACAGAACAAGCGTAAAACAGAGAAGAAGCGCAAAACACAGAAGATGCGCAAAACACAGAAGAGGCCCAAAACACAGAAGAAGCCCAAAACATAGAAGAAGCCTAGAACACAGAAGAAGTGGAAAAACATAGAAAAAGTAGAAAACACAGAAGAAGGGGAAAACACAGAAGAAGCACAAAACACAGAAGAATCACAGAACACAG
This sequence comes from Erythroxylum squamatum, assembly GCA_025629845.1. Taxonomy (NCBI): domain Eukaryota; kingdom Viridiplantae; phylum Streptophyta; class Magnoliopsida; order Malpighiales; family Erythroxylaceae; genus Erythroxylum; species Erythroxylum squamatum. Next base: position 1,704 of record JAOTBA010028651.1, read on the forward strand.
AAGAACCGCAAAACACAGAAGAAGCCCAAAACACAGAAGAACTGGAAAAGCACAGAAGAACCGTAAAACACAGAAGAAGCCCGAAACACAGAAGAGGTGAAAAAGCACAGAAGAAGTGGAGAAGCACAGAAGAAGCGCAAAACACAGAGGAAGCACAAAACACAGAATGTGCGCAAAACACGGAAGAATCGCAAAACATAGAAGAAGTGGAGAAACGGTGAGGAAGCGCAAAACACAGAAGAAGTGAAAAACATAGAAGAAGCGCAAAACACAGAAGAAGTGGGGAAACAGTGAAGAAGCGCAAAACACAGAAGAAGTGAAAAACATAGAAAAATCGTAAAACACAGAAGAACCGTCGAACACAGAAGAACCGCAAAACACAGAAAAAGCCCAAAACATAGAAGAAGTGGTAAAGCATAGAAGAATCGCAAAACATTGAAGAAGCCCAAAACACAGAAGAAGTGAAAAAGCACAGAAGAACCGCAAATCATAGAAGAAGCGCAAAAACACAAAAGAAGCGGAAAAACCCAGAAGAATCGCAAAACACAAAAGAAGCCCATAACATAGAAGAAGTGGAAAAGCACAGTAGAAGTAGAAAACGTAGAAGAAGCGCAAAAACACAGAAGAAGTGGAGAAACACAGAAGAAGCGCAAAACACAAAAGAAGCACAAAGCACAAAAGATGCGCAAAATAAGGCAGATGTGCAAAACACAAAAGAAACGCAAAACACAGAACATGCACAGAACACAGAAGATGCACAGAACACAGAAGAAGCGCAAAACATAGAAAAAGCGCAAAACACGGAAGAAGTGGAGAAACACAGAAGAAGCGCAAAACACAGAAGAAGCACAAAGCACAGAAGATGCGCAAAATAAGGCAGATGTGTAAAACACAAAAGAAACGCAAAACATAGAAGATACACAGAACACAGAAGATACACAAAACACAGAAGAAGCACAAAATATAGAAAAAGCGCAAAACACGGAAGAAGTTGTAAATACAGAAGTGGAAAACACAGAAGATCCGCAAAACACAGAAGATGCACGAAACACAGGAGAAACGCAATACACCGAAGAAGTAGAAAATACAGAAGTGGAAAATACTGAAGATGCGCAAAACACAGAAAATGCGCAAAACATAGAAGATGCGCAAAACACAGAAGAAGCGCATAACACAGAAGAAGCAAAAAACATAGAAGAAGCCCAAAACACAGAAGAAGGCCAAAACACAGAAGAAGAGGAAAACACAGAAGTGAAAAACATAGAAGAAGCGCAAAACACAGAAGATCCGCAAAACAGAAAAGATGCGCAAAATACAAAAGATGCGCAAAACACAGAAGAAGCGCAAAACACAGAAAAGTGCAAAGCACAGAAGATGCGCAAAACACAGAAGAAGTGTGAAACATAGAACAAGCGCAAAACACAGAAGAAGCGCAAAATATCGAAGAAACCCAAAACACAGAAGAAGCGCAAAACATAGAAGATGCGCAAAACACAGAAGATGCGCAAAGCACAGAAGGAGCGCAAAACACAGAAGGAGTGCAAAACAAAGAAGCGGCGCAAAACACCGATGTTGCGCAAAGCACAGAAGATACGGAAAACATGGAAGAAGGCAAAACACAGAAGATGCGCAAAACACAGAAGATGCGCAAAAAACAGAATTTGCGCAAAACACAGATGGAGCGCAAAACAGAGAAGATGCGCAAAACACAAAAGAAGCCCAAAACACAGAAGAAGTGGAAAACACAGAGGAAGTGGAAAACACAGAAGAAATGCAAAATATAGAAGATGTGAAAAGCAGAGAAGAACAATACAGAAGTAGTGCAAAACATAGAAGATGCGCAAAACACAGAAGGAGCGCAAAACACAGAAGCAGCGCAAAACACAGAAGCAGCACAAAACACAAAAGAAGTGCAAAACACGGAAGAAGCGCAAAACACGTAAGAAGCGTAAAACACAGAAGATGCACAAAACACAGAAGATGCGCAAAACACAGAAGATGCTCAAAGCACAGAAGAAGCGCAAAACACAGAAGATGCGCAAAACACAAAAGAAGCCCAAAACAGAGAAGAAGCCTAGAACACGGAAGAAGTAGAAAACATAAAAGAAGGGGAAAACACAAAAGAAGCGCAAAACACAGAAGAAGCGTAAAGCACAGAAGAAGCGCAATACACAGAAGAAGCGCAAAGCACAAAAGAAATGGAGAAACGCAGAAGAAGTGGAGAAACACCGAAGAAGCGCAAGACACAGAAGAAGTGGAGAAACAAAAAAGAAGCACTAAACACAGAAAATGCGCAAAATAAAGAAGATGCTCAAAACACAAAAGTAGTGGAGAAACAAAGAAGAAGCTCAAAACACAAAAGAAAAGCAAAATACAGAAGAAGCCCAAAACACAGAAGAGGTGGATAAACACAGAAGAAGCGCATAACACTGAAGATGCGCGAAACACAGAAGAAGCGCAAAACACTGAAGATGTGCAAAGCACAGAAGAAGCGCAAAAAGCGGAATAAGCGCAAAACACAGAAAAAGCGCAAAACCAGAAGATGCGCAAAACATAAAAGATGCGCAAAACACAGAAGAAGGGAAAAACACAGAAGAAGCAAAAAACATAGAAGGTGCGCAAAACACAGAAGAAGTACAAAACACAGAACAAGCGTAAAACACAGAAAAAGCGCAAAATACCGAAAAAACCCAAAACACAAAAGAAGCGAAAAAAACAGAAGATGCGCAAAACACAGAAGATGCGCAAAACACAGAAGAAGAGCAAAACCCAGAAGATGCACAAAACACAGAAGATGCGCAAAATACAGAAGAAGCCCAAGGCACAGAAGACGCCCAGAACATCGAAGAAGTGGAAAACATAGAAGAACGGGAAAACACAGAAGAAGCGCAAAACACAGAAGATGCCCAAAACACAAAAGAAGTGCAAAACACAGAAGATGCACAAAACACAGAAGAATCGCAAAACACAGAAGAAGCGCAAAACACAGAAGATGCGCAAAACACAGAAGGAGCTCAAACCACAAAAGGATTGCAAAAAACAGAAGCAGCGCAAAACAAAGAAGATGTGTAAAACACAGAAGATGTGCAAAACACAGAAGAAACGCAAAATACGGAAGACGCGTAAAACACAGAAGATGCACAAAACACGTAAGATGCGCAAAACACAGAAGATGTGCAAAACGCATAACACAGAAGATGCGCAAAATAGAAGAAGCACAAAACACAGAAGATGCGCAAAACTTAGAAGATGCGCTAAACACAAAATAAGCGCAAAACATAGATGAAGCACAAAACAGAGAAGATGCGCAAAACAGAGAAGATGCCCAAAACACAAAAGAAGCCCAAAACATAGAAGAAGCCCAGAATAAAGAAGAAGTAGAAAACACAGTAGAAGGGGAAAAATAGAAGAAGCACAAAACACAGAAGAAGCGCAAAGCACAGAAGATGCGCAAAACACAGAATAAGCGCAAAACACAGAAGATGCGCAAAATAGAGAAGAAGCGCAAAGATAAAAGAGAAGCAAAACACAGAAGAAGCGCAAAACACAGAAGAAATGGAGAAACGCAGAAGAAGCGCAAAACACAGAAGAAGTGGAGAAATACCGAAGAAGCGCAAGACACAGAAGAAGTGTAGAAATACAGAAGAAGCACTAAACATAGAAAATGTGCAAAATAAAGTAGATGTTCAAAACACAAAAGAAGTGGAGAAAGAAAGAAGAAGCGCAAAACACGGAGGAAACGCAAAATACAGAAGAAGCCCAAAACACAGAAGAAGGATAAACACAAAATAAGTGGAAAACACAGAAGAAACGTAAAACAGAGAAGATGCGTAAAACACAGAAGATTCGCAAAACACAGAAGAAGCGCAAAACACAGAAGAAGCGTATAACACAGAAGAAGCCCAAAATAAAGAAGAAGCCCAAAACACAGAAGAAGCCCAAAACACAGAAGATGCACAAAACACAGAAGATACGCAAAACACAAAAGAAGCGCAAAACTCAGAAGAAGCGCAAAACACAGAAGATGCGCAGAAAACAGAAGAAGCACAAAACACAGGAGATGCGCAAAACACAGGAGAAGCTCAAAACACAGAAGAAGCGCAAAACACAGAAGAAGCCCAAAACACAGAAGAAGCCCAAAACACAGAAGAAGTGCAAAGCACAGAAGTGGAAAACACAGAAGAAGCGCAAAACATAGAAGTCACGCAAAACACAGAAGATGGGCAAAACACAGAAGATGCGCAAAAGACAAAAGAAGCGCAAAACACAGAAGAAGTGGAGAAAGACAGAAGAAGTGGAAAAGCACAGAAGAAGTGGAAAACACAGAAGAAGCGCAAAAACACAGAAGAAGTGGAGAAACACAGAAGAAGCGCAAAACACAGAATATGCACAAAACACAAAAGATGCGCAAAACATAGAAGAAGCGCAAGACACAGAAAAAGTGCAAAACACAGAAGATGCGCAAAATACAGAAGAAGCGTAAAACACAGAAGATCAATACACAGAAGAAACCCAGAACACAATAGAAGTGGAAAAACACAGAAGAAGTGGAAAACACAGAAGAATGGGAAAACACAGGAGAAGAGCAAAACACAGAAGATGCGCAAAATAGAGAAGAAACTCAAAACACAGAAGAACCGCAAAACACAGAAGAAACGCAAAACACAGAAGAAGTGCAGAAACACAGAAGAAGCGCAAAACACAGAAGAAATGGAGAAACATCGAAGAAGCGCAAAACACAGAAGAAGCGCAAAACACAGAAGAAGTGGAGAAACACAGAAGAAGCGCAAGACACAGAAGATTCAGAAAATAAAGAAGATGCGCAAAACAAAAAAGTAACGCAAAACACATAGGAATCGCAAAACACAGAAGAAGCCCAAAATACAAAATAATCGCAAAACACAGAAAAAGCCCAAAACCCAGAAGAACTAGAAAAGCACAGAAGAAGTGGAAAACACAGAAGTAGCACAAAACACAAAAGAAGTGGAGAAACACAAAAGAAGCGCAAAACACAGAAAAAGCGCAAAACACAGAAGAACCGCAAAACATAGAAGAAGCCCAAAATACAGAAGAATTGCAAAACACATAAGAACTGCAAAACACAGAAGAAGCCTAAAATACAGAAGAAGTGGAAAAGCACATAAGAACCGCAAAACACAGAAGAAGGGGAAAAGCGCAGAAGAAGTGGAAAACACAAAAGAAGCGTAAAAACACAGAAGAAGTGGAGAAACACAGAAGAAGCGCAAAACACAGGAGAAGCGCAAAACACAGACAAAGCGCAAAACACAGAAGAAGCGCATAACACAGGAGAAGCGAAAAACATAGAAGATGCCTAAAATACAGAAGATGCGAAAAACACAGAAGAAGCCCAAAACACAGAAGAACCGAAAAACACAGAAGAAGCCCGAAACACAAAAGAAGTAGAAAAACACAGAAGAAGCCCAAAACACAAAAAAAGTGAAAAACATAGAAGAAGCGCAAAACACAAAAGAAGTGGAGAAGCACAGAAGAAGCGCAAAATAGAGAAGAAGGGCAGAACACAGAAGATGCGCAAAATGCAGAAGAAGCGCAAAACACAGAAGAAGCGTAGAACACAGAAGAAGCGCAAAACACATAAGAAGCGCAAAACACAGAAGAAGCGTAAAACACAGAAGAAGTGAAGAAACACAAAATAAGTGGAAAAGCACAGAAGAAGTGGAAAACACAGAATAAGCACAAAAACACAGAAGAAGTGGAGAAACACATAACAAGTGGAGAAACATAGAAGAAGCGCAAAACACAGAAGAAGCGCAAAACACAGAATATGCGCAAAACACAGAAGATGCGCAAAATACAGTAGAAGAGCAAAACTTAGAAGATGCAAAAAACACAGAAGATGCGCAAAACATAGAAGAAGCCCAGAACACAGAAGAAGTGGAAAAACACAGAAGAAGTGGAAAATACAGAAGAAAGGGAAAACACAGAAGAATCGCAAAACACAAAATATGCTCAAAACACAGAAGATGGGCAAAACACAGAAGAAGCGCAAAACACAGAAGAAGCTTAAAACACAGAAAAAGTGGAGAAACACAGAAGAAGCGCAAAACACAGAAGAAGTGGAGGAACACTGAAGAAGCGCAAAACACAGAAGAAGTAAAAAGCATAGAAGAAGTGGAGAAACACAGAAGAAGCGCAAAACAAAGAAGATGCGCAAAATAAAGAAGACGCGCAAAACACAAAAGAAGCGCAAAACACAGAAAAATCGCAAAACACAGAAGAAGCCCAAAATACAGAAGAATCGCAAAACACAGAAGAAGCCCAAAACACAGAAGAAGTGGAAAAGCACAGAAGAAGTGAAAAACACAGAAGAAGCGCAAAAACACAGAAGAAGTGGAGAAACACAGAAGAAGCGCAAAACAAAGAAGAAGCACAAAACACAGAATATGCGCAAAACGTAGAAGATGCGCAAAACACAGAAGAAACGAAAAACACAGACGAAGCGCAAAACACAAAAAATGCGCAAAACACAGAAGAAGCGCATAACACAGGGGAAGCGAAAAACATATAAGATGCGTAAAACACAGAAGATGCGCAAAACACAGAAGAAGCGCAAAACACAGAAGAACCGCAAAACACAGAATAAGGGGAAAACACAGAAGAAGTGGAAAACATAAAAGAAGTGCAAAACACAGAAGAAGTGGAGAAATACAGAAGAAGCGGAAAACAGAGAAGAACCGCAAAACACAGAGGATGCACAAAACACATAAGAAACGTAAAACACAAAAGAAGCGCAAAACACAGACGAAGCGCAAAACACAAAAGATGCGCATAACACAGGGGAAGCGCAAAACACAAAAGATGCCTAAAACACATAAGATGCCTAAAACACAGAAGAAGCGCAAAACACAGAAAAAGCCTAAAACACAGAAGAATCGAAAAACACAGAAGAATCGCAAAACACAGAAGAACCGCAAAACACAGAAGAATCGCAAAACACATAAGAAGCCCAAAACACAGAAGAAGTGGAAAAGCACAGAAGAGCCGCAAAACACAGAAGAAGCCCAAAACACAGAAGAAGTGGAAAAGCATAGAAGAAGCGGAAAACACAGAAGAAGCGCAAGAAGTGGAGAAACACAGAAGAAGCGCAAAACAAAGAAGAAGAACAAAATGCAGAATATGCGCAAAACATAGAAGAATCGCAAAACATAGAAGAATCGCAAAACATAGAAGAAGTGAAGAAACACTGAAGAAGCGCAAAACAAGAAAGACATGTAAAACATAGAAGAAGCCCTAAACACAGAAGAACCACGAGGCCCAGAAGAACCATAAAACACAGAAGAACTGTAAAACACAGAAGAAGTGGAAAAGCACAGAAGAAGTGGAAAACATAGAAGTAGTGCAAAAACACAGGTGAACTGGAGAAACACAGAAGAAGCACAAAACACAGACGAAACACAATACACAGAAAAAGTGGAGAAACGCAGAAGAAGCACAAAACACAGAAGAAGCGCAAAACATAGAAGATGCGAAAAACACAGAAGAAGCTTAAAACAGAGAAGAAGCGCAAAACACAGAAGAAGCGCAAAACAAGAAAGACGCGTAAAACACAGGAGATGCGCAAAACACAGAAGATGCGCAAAACACAGAATAAGCGCAAAACACAGAAGAGGCCCAAAACACAGAAGAAGCCCAGAACACAGAAGAAGCCCAGAACACAGGAGAAGTGAAAAAACATAGAATAAGTGGAAAACTCAGAAGAAGGGGAAAACCCAGAAGAAGCGCAAAATATAGAAGAAGCCCAAAACACAGAAGAAGCCCAAAACACAGAAGAATCGCAAAACACAGAAGAACCGCAAAACACAGAAGAACCCAAAAACACAGAAGAATTGGAAAAGAACATAAGAACCGCAAAACACAAAAGAAGCCCAAAACACAGACGAAGTGGAAAAGCACAGAAGAAGTGGAGAAACACAGAAGAATCGCAAAACACAGAAGAAGTGGAGAAACAGTGCAGAGGCGCAAACCATAGAAGATGTGAAAAACATAGAAGAAGCGCAAAACACAAAAGAGATGGGGAAACAGTGAAGAAGTGCAAAACACAAAAGAAGTGAAAAACATAGAAAAATCGCAAAACACAGAAGAACCGTAGAACACAGAAGAACATCAAAACACAGAAGAAGCCCAAAACGCAGAAGAAGTGAAAAAGCACAGAAGAACTGCAAAACACAGAAGAAGCCCAAAAGCACAGAAGAACCGCAAAACACAGAAGAAGCACAAAAAACAGAAGAAGCGCAAAACACAGAAGAAGCCCAAAACACAGAAGAAGTGGAAAAGCACAGAAGAATCGCAAAACACAAAAGAAGCCCATAATATAGAAGAAGTGGAAAAGCACAGTAGAAGTAGAAAACATAGAAGAAGCGCAAAAACACAGAAGAAGTGAAGAGAAACAAAAGAAGCGCAAAACACAGAATAAGCACAAAACACAGAAGATGCACAAAATAAGGAAGATGTGCAAAACACAAAAGAAACGCAAAACACAAAAGAATGGCAAAGCACAGAAGAAACCCAAAACACAGAACAATCGCAAAACACAGAAGAACCGCAAAGCACAGAAGAACCGCAAAATACAGAAGAGTCGTAAAACATAAAAGAAGCCCAAAACACAGAAGAAGTGGAAAAGCACAGAAGAACCGTAAAACACAGAAGAAGCCCAAAACACAGAAGAAGTGGAAAAGAACAGAAGAAGTGGAAAACACAGAAGAAGCGTAAAAACACAGAAGAAGTGGAGAAACAAAGAAGAAGCGCAAAACACAGAATAAGTGCAAAACACAAAAGATGCGCAAAACACAGAAGAAGCGCAAAATACAAAAAAGCGCAAAACACAGAAGATGCGCAAAACGCAGAAGAAGCGCAAAATACAGAAGAAGTGCAAAACACAGAATATGCGCAAAACACAGAAAAAGCACAAAACATAGAAGATGCGCAAAACACAGAAGATGCGCAAAACACAGAAGATGCGTAAACCACAGAAGATGCGCAACACACAGAAGATGCGCAAAACACAGAAGATGCGTAAAACACAGAAGATGCGCAAAACACAGAAGATGCGGAAAACACTGAAGAAGCTCAAAACACAGAAGCTGTGAAAAACACAGAAGAAGTGGAAAACACAGAAGAAGTGGAGAAACACAGAAGAACCGCAAAACACAGAAGAATCGCAAAACACAAAAAAACCACAAAACACAGAAGAACCGTAAAACACAGAAGAAGCCCAAAACACAGAAGAAGTAGAAAAGCACAGAAGAAGTGGAAAACACGGAAGAAGCGTAAAAACACAGAAGACTTGGAGAAACACAGAAGAAGCGCAAAACACAGAAGAAGCGCAAAAGAAAGTAGATGCGCAAAACACAAAAGAAGCGCAAAACACAGAAGAAGTGCAAAACACAGAAGATGCTCAAAACACAGAATATGCTCAAAACACAGAAGAAGCGTAAAACACAGAAGAAGCCCAAGACACAGAAGCAGCCCAGAACACAGAAGAAGTGAAAAAACACAGAAGAAGTGAAAAATACAGAAGAAGGGGAAAACACAGAAGTAGCACAAAACATAGAAGATGCGCAAAAGACAGAAGAAGCGTAAAACATAAAATAAGCGCAAAACATAGAATATGCCAAAACATAGAAGATGCACAAAATAGAGAAGAAACGCAAAACACTGAAGAAGTGCAAAACACTGAAGAAGTGGAGAAACACAGAAGAAGTAGAGAAACACCGAAGAAGCGCAAAACACAGAAGAAGCACAAAACACAGAAGAAGCACAAAACACAAAAGAAGTGAAGAAACACAGAAGAAGCGCAATACACAGAAGATGCGGAAAAGACAGAAGAAGCGTAAAACACAGAAGATGCGCAAAACACAGAAGATGCGTAAAACACACAAGATGCGTAAAATGCAGAAGATGCGCAAAACACAGAATAAGCGCAAAACACAGAAGATGCGCAAAACGCAGAAGAAGCGCAAAACACAGAAGAAGCACAAAACACAGAAGATGCACAGAACACAGAAGAAGCGCAAAACACAGAAGAAGTAGAAAACACAGAAGTGGAAAACACAGAAGATGCACAAAACACAGGAGAAACGCAAAACACAGAAGAAGTAGAAAACACATAAGTGGAAAACACAGAAGATCCGCAAAACACAAAAGATGCACAAAACCAGAAAAACGCAAAACAAAGAAGATGCACAAAACACAGAAGATGCGCAAGACACAGAAATAGCGCAAAACACAAAAGATGCGCAAAACACAGAATAAGCGCAAAACACAGAAGAAGCGCATAACATAGAAGAAGCAAAAAACATAGAAGAAGCCCAAAACACATAGGAAGGCCAAAACATAGAAGAAGAGGAAAACCCAGAAGTGGAAAACACAGAAGATCCGCAAAACACAAAAGATGCGCAAAATACAAAAGAAGGGCAAAACACAGAAGAAGTGCAAAACACAGAAGAAGCGCAAAACGCAGAAGAAGCACAAAACACAGAAGAAGCGCAAAACACAGAAGATGCGCAAAACACAGAAGATGCGCAAAACAGAGAAAAAGCGCAAAACACAGAAGATGCGCAAAAAACAAAAGATGCGCAAAGTACAGAAGGAGCGCAAAACACAGAATGAGCGCAAAACACAGAATGAGGGAAAAACAAAGAAGCACCGCAAAACGCCGAAGTTGTGAAAAACACAGAAGATGCGTAAAACATGGAAGAAGCGCAAAACACAGAAGCGCAAAACACAGAAGATGCGCGAAAAATAGAATATGCGCAAAACACAGAAGATGCGTAAAACACAGAAGAAGCGCAAAACCCAGAAGATGCACAAAACACCGAAGATGCGCAAAACACAAAAGAAGCGCAAAACACAGATGATGCGCAAAACACAGAAGAAGCGAAAAACACAGAAGAAGCCCAGAACACAGAAGAAGTGGAAACACAGAAGAAGGGAAAAATACAGAAGATGCGCGAAACACAGAAGAAGTGCAACATACAGAAGATGCTCAAAACACAAAAGGAGCGCCAAACAAAGAAGATGCGCAAAACACAAAAAATGTGCAAAACACGGAAGATGCGCAAAACACGTAAGATGCGCAAAACAAAGAAGATGCCCAAAACACAGAAGAAGCGCAAAACATAGATGTAGCGCAAAACACAGAAGATGCGTAAAACACAAAAGAAGACCAAAACACAGAAGAAGCCCAGATCACAGAAGAAGTAGAAAACACAGAAGAAGGGGAAAACACAAAAGAAGTGCAAAACACAGAAGAAGCGCAAAGCATAGAAGATGTGCTAAACACAGAAGAAGCGCAAAACACAGAATAAGCGCAATAGACAGAAGAAGCGCAAAACACAGAAGAGATGGAGAAACGCAGAAGAAGCGCAAAACACAAAAGAAGTGGAGAAACACCGAAGAAGCGCAAGACACAGAAGTAGTGGAGAAACGCAGAAGAAGCACTAAAAACAGAAAATGCGTAAAATAAAGAAGATGCTCAAAACACAAAAGAAGTGGAGAAACAAAGAAGAAGCGCAAAACACAGAATATACGCAAAATACAGAATAAGCCTAAAACACAGAAGAAGTGGATAAACATAGAATAAGTGGAAAACACATAAGAAGCACATAACACAAAAGATGCGCGAAACACAGAAGATACGTAAAACACTGAAGATGCGCAAAACACAGAAGAAGCCCAAAACACAGAAGATGCGCAAAACACAGAAGATGCGCAAAGAACAGAATAAGCGCAAAACACAGAAGATGCGCAAAACATAGAAGAAGTGAAAAACACAGAAGATGTACAAAACACAGAAGATGCACAAAACATAGAAGAAGCGCAAAACACAAAAGATGCACAAAACACATAAGGAGCGCAAAACACAGAAGGATCGCAAAACACAGAAGCAGCGCAAAACAAAGAAGGAGCGCAAAACACAAAAGGATTGCAAAACACAGAAGCAGCGCAAAGCAAAGAAGAAGCGCAAAACACGGAAGATGTGCAAAACACAGAAGATGCGCAAAACATGTAAGATGCGCAAAACATAGAAGAAGTGGAAACACAGAAGTGTAAAACACATAAGAAGTGCAAAACACAGAAGATCCGCAAAATACAAAAGATGCGCAAAACACAGAAGAAGCGCAAAACACAGAAGATGGGCAAAACACAGAATAAGCGTAAAACACAGAAAAAGCGCAAAACACAGAAGATGCGCAATACACAGAAGAAGTGCAAAACACAGAAGAAGCACAAAATACAGAACAAGCGCAAAACACAGAATATGCGCAAAACATAGAAGATGCGCAAAACACAGAAAAAGCGCAAAACACAGAAGATTCGGAAAACACAAAAAGAGCGCAAAACACAGAAGGAGCGAAAAACACAGAAGGAGCGCAAAACACGAAAGGAGCGCAAAACACAGAAGATGCGCAAAACATAGAAGATGGCCAAAATATGGAGGAAGCCCAAAACACAGAAGATGTGCAAAACACAAAAGAAGCGCAAAACAAAGAAGAAGAGCAAAACACAGAAGATGGGAAAAATACCGAATAAACCCAAAACACAGAAAAAGCGCAAAACACATAATATGCGCAAAACACAGAAGATGCGCAAGACACAAAAGAAGCGCAAAACGCAAAAGATGCGCAAAACACAGAAGATGCACAAAACACAGAAGATGCGCAAAACACAGAAGATGGGCAAAACATAGAAGATGCGTAAAACACAAAAGAAGCGCAAAACATAGAAGAAGCGAATAACACAGAAGAAGCACAAAACACAGAAGAAACCCAAAACACAGAAGAAGTGGAAAGCACAGTAGTGGAAAACACAGAAGAAGCGCAAAACACAGAAGATCCGCAAAACACAGAAGAAGGGCAAAACACAGAAGAAGGGCAAAACACAGAAGATGCGCAAAACACAGAAGATGCGTAGAACGCAAAAGGTGCGCAGAAAACAGAAGAAGCGCAAAACACAGAAGAAGTGGAGAAACACAGAAGATGTGGAAAAGCACAAAAGAAGTGGGAAACACAGAAGAAGCGCAAAAACACAAAAGAAGTGGAGAAACACAGAAGAAGCGCAAAACACAGAAGAATCGCAAAACACAGAAGATGCGCAAAACACAGAAGAATCGCAAAACATAGAAGATTCGCAAAAGACAGAAGATGCGCAAAAAACAGAAGATGCGCAAAAGACCGTGATAGCCTAAGCTTGTTTTCAAGAGGACTTTATCTCATTTGCCCATAGTTTGAATTTTTGTTCATTTCAAATTCCCAAAAATCCAAAAAGATACTTTCTACAATTTTCTTTAATTTTAGTTATTTTCCTCAATTTGGATAAACATGAAAACCCCCCTTTTTTATCAACTTTAATTGAAATTTTGACTAATAGGCTAGCTTAAACCTTTTTTGTCGGTTCCGATTAAGTGAGACGACCCGAGGTTGCATCCTATACTGCAATCCTTGGTATTTATTATTTTTGATTCGGTTCCCAAGGGTTGATCTTAGATCAAAACGACTGAGCCTCGATCACTCGATCATTGAATCTGTAGTTGTCTTTTGTTGGGAACTCTTCCAACTAACTGCTCCACCATTCAATGTGAAAATGTAAACTGACTAGGATTTGGAGTCATCTTGTTTAGATTGAAAACTGACATTTGTATGCCCACTCACAACGAGATCTCCATCTCTATATACCAAAAATGCATCCTTAGTCCTTCTCAAGTACTTAAGGATATTCTTAACAGCCACCCAATGACACTCACTATGATCCGATTGATATCTACTCGTAACACTTAGAGCATATGATATATCGAGTCTTGTACATAATATAGCATATATGATTGCTCCTATTACTGAAACATAAAGGATCAAACTCATTCGAGTCCTCTCATCTTGTGTTATAGGAAAATATATTTCGAGTGTTTTATCCCATGTGTTATGGGAAAAAACCCTCTCTTGGACTGCTCCATGCTAAACCTATTTAGCACTTTATCTATGTTTGTAGACTATGAAAGACCTAACAACCTCCTTGATCTATCTCTATAGATCTTTATTCCCAATGTATAAGTTGCTTCTCTAAGGTCTTTCATGGAGAAATTTCGGGACAACCAAATTTTGACATATTGCAAACCTGAGACATCATTTCCTATTATTAATATGTCATCCAAATATAACACAAGGATTATGATAGCACTGTGATCGCGGCTCGTCGTTCGATCCTAAAATCGATCTTTAGAAACCGGTCAAAAAAATAATAAATTTCAAGATTGCAGTATAAGCTGTAACCTCGGGTCGTCTCACTTTTTGGAACCGACGAAAAAGGTTTAAAGCTAGCCTATAAGTCGAAAAATGCAATTAAAGCTGATAAAAGGGGGTTTTTGTATCGTTGATCGAAATTGAGTAAATTGACTAAAATTAAAGAAAATTGTAAAAGTATCTTTTTGGATTTTTGGGAATTTTGAAATCAACGAAAATTCAAACTATAATCAAATTGGATAAATTCCTCTCGAAAATGAGCTTAGGCTATCACGGTTCAAAATTAATTTGCGGGGATAGAATCCACTAAGTTTCTGAAAAATCAACCTTAAAGGACCCTTTAAGTCCAAGGATTTAATTAAATAACCCATTAATTAAAGCCTTGTTAAAAACCTTAGTGTGTGAAATGGACATGTTCATGCAATTGGTCATCGGATCAAACATAATCGTTCATATCAAACACAACCATGCAGATAATCAGGATTAATGCAATCACCTAAGACATATATGAGACCTCATATATTCAAGCACAAGATTCCACATAAACATTATCCAAATCGCAAAATACTGTTCAACACATGATTAAACCCTAACCATGCTAATCTAATCATACCACCGTAATCTCTAACTCAGAGTTTTACAATAATATAATTAAATTTCAGACAATATTTGACTACTCCCCTTTGAAGCTCACGGTGAACTCAAGCCATTGCTACATCTCCAAGAGGATCGGAATGCCTAGCCAAGCATGTCGGTCGTAGTCCTCAACACTATTGGTACTCCGACAGTGTTTTCTCAACACTGTTGGTTCTTTAAATACTCTTTTATACTTTTCTTTTCTCAACACTGTTGGTACTCCGCAGCGCGTCATGAAGAACGGCTCTTCGCGACGTATTTCCAAGTTGCGGCGGGTTAACAGACAGTCGCACGTCGCGATGACAACAAATCAACACGTCGCGGCGAGTAAGCCAGAGCACACGTCGCGACGTACAGACAGATACCCGCACTTTAAATGGAAATTATCTCACTGTTCCGACCCAACCCGACCCGTCCTCGATTCTTTAAATACTTACTAAATTAGGTCAGAGGGTCGGCTGGCTACACATCTTGGCGACTACACACATAACATCATCGAATACGAGAGATAGCGATTTTTATTTTGTTACAAGTTCGGCAGCCACCAAGGACAGACGATTCTCGCCGCTCCACCTCACCATTCCATCTCGAACCACCACTATCATTCACGGATACCTCACCGACACTTCCACCATCAGTTTCTGGAGCCATATCTAACGTCGAGTCTTCAGCAGTGATGGAGATCATCGGAGTTATGCGCGGCTAAGGCTTCCGTTCCTCTTGAAGATGTAGCGATGGCTTGAGTTCATGAGCTTCAAAGGGGAGTACTCAAATATTGTCCGAAAGTTTAATTATATTATTGTAAAACTCTTGGTTAGAGATTATGATGGTATGATTAGATTAGCATGGTTAGGGTTTAATCATGTGTTGAACAGTATTTTGTGATTTGGATATGGATTTATGT